>JAOYSI010073083.1:0-20460 GCA_025775065.1 Hiodon alosoides | reverse complement strand
ACGGGTCAGGGCTGTTTTGGCGGCAAAGGGGGACCTACACAATATTAGGCAGGTGGTCATAATGTTATGGCTGATCAGTGTATGTATATGTATATGTATAAATGTATGTATATGCTTGACCAATGGTAGATATATATATATATTATGTATGTATGTACAGACATTAAGAAAATCAATTAATAAGAAAATAAAACACAATAAACCACCAAGAACAGAATTAAACCAGACTCAGACGAGATGAAAGCTCCCGCCGAAATTAAACCAGGAAGTGTTAGCTTAGATTGTAGCTTATTCCAAATATAAGCCACAGCTGACTGAAATGAGTTACATCCAGCAGCAGTAGACATATTAGGGACTGTTATGGATTGGGTATTAGAGTTTTTCCTCAACCTTAGCACCTGTTCTACATTTAACATAACATTCATCTCCGTAGCCAAAACTGAAAGAACTTATTCGTCTATATGATTTTTTTTTGTGCCATAGTATGAATAAATATGGAGGGTTACTCGCAGAATCGCCAAAAATAAATAAATAAATAAATAAATAAATAAATAAGTCAAGAGAAAATGTTATCCGACAGCAATTGTTGTTGCTTTAATTGACTGGCAGGTACATGGAAGGAGAAGACAAGCCAAAATCCAGGTTACAGTGCAAAAAGGTTGTAAGACCAAAACCAGGTTCTCATATGGTCAAAGGTTTAAACATAATCAGGTTCTCCAACAAACCAGGTCAAAATCTAAAGACATTGACCTAACTTAAAATCACTACTTTGGTTTGGCTTGAACGAGCTCCAATGCATCGCTTTCCCCCAAGGCAGTGTTCTCCTACCCCATTCTGGGTGCCATACTATGTCTGCTGGCTCCGTTTTTTAATTGAACCCTTGGTGGAACTAATAAAATTATTAAAAGTGTTTTCCTGTTATTTTCAAGCTTTTCGTTCAGTGATCATTCAGTTAAGGCTTCAGTTAGGCGCTCCGTTGGAACAAAAATCAGCAGACACGGTGAGTCGCCAGGAACATGGTTGGAATACACTGCCCTAAGGTACCTGGCTTATCTGTCTGGCTGGACTAAAAGGGGCAGGACACTGCTTTCTTGCCCTCGGTTGTGCCACAGTATGTACTGTAATATTATGCTCTGTAATTAAAATGATCATAGAAGTAGCTGTCATGATCCTGGTGTTAATGGTGTTCTAAGTAGCTGTGAACTGGAGTCTGAAGCCCTGAGAATTGTTCCTTTGTTGTCCATAATAAATTACATTTGCATATGGTTCAGCTGAATCCCAGTGGAGCTGTAATTTAAAATGGGAGGGGAGGCACCAGCTTTTGATACTTACTGAAAACATTCGAAATAAAATAAAGTGCCACTGTTTTGATAGCTTAGTGAAAAACAATCCACCCGAACCTCCTGTGTGTATGCAGGACTGACAACCAAAGAAGGCTTTGTAAGTATGTAAGTATTGTGGTGTATACAGTGAAATATATTGAACTGTCCTGTTGGTGAGAGTTCTGTCTGCCAAGCGTTTAAAATGTCGCTTCTGATAAATCAACAATTTTTAACAAAGGCTTCATTATTTGTTATTTCCCTAATTTATTAAAACCGTGAAAACGTTTTTTTAATTCTTTACCAAGATGTTAGCAAAGAGCATGGTCCTGCGCCTCAGGCACACTTCTGCACACAGGTTTTTTTTGATCGTACCTCTCCATGATGACCAAGCAGGTCTGCATGGGGAGTAATCTGTGAGATAAACCACATCCTCTTGGTGTCCGACGTTCAGGCACCCTGGGCTCCCGTTCCACAACCACCTCCGTAAGCACAAGCACTGCCTACACAAAATCTTTGATTTTCTTTCTAATATGAAACTCTCAAGTTCCAAGCTACAATAAAAGAGAACGAAAATAAGGGAAGATTGTGGCCTTTGTCAGAAGCTGGTTTAGTTTAGCTTTGGTTTAAAAGAATGGAAAAGACCCGCTGTATGCTGCAACATAAATGATTTGTGCCCTACCGAGCCTTTCCTGCCTTCTTCGCCTGCCTCTCTTACTCGGCCCTTATTAGCTGATTTAGTGTTTATTTTTTAGTTGCTTACTCGCCATCTCCTCAGCACAAAGATTATAGATCTTGCTGACCAACCCACTCTACAACTGTGCTGCTGTCAGACTGGTCCAGCATGCACCGCTGCCCGTGGGGGGTGGGGGGGAACCTCCGTCAGGAGAACTGGTTGCTCCTTATTCCCAGGATGCTGCAGTATAAAATGCGCCAGAATGTATCAGTGAGTCCATGCTATAATGTATTTTCACCTCTGCATCCGGCTATTCAACCCCCCCTCCAAATTCAGGTACACATGCTTCCACACAGAGTCAAATAATATGTTGCATAGGTACGTCATGCAAAGAGATTGTTTTACTTTAAAGTTGTTCTTTAAATTTAAAAAAATTCAGTCGTTAAAAAATAGGTTTAAACTTTTTGTTTTCTAAATATAAAGATGTGACTCAAGGATGTTTGGCACTATTTTCATTTAGTTAGTAATGTTTGTTCCATAACTGTATTGAGTTTCGTCGCAAAGGTGAATCAGATAGTCATTGTTCACTGCAGCACTCCTGCTGAAAGCAGTACTCTAAAATACCTCTCAGTGATTAGTGTTGTTAATGTTACTTTGATGTCTGGGAGTAATGAAGTTTGGTAGCAGAAGCACAATGAGCGGGCCGATGAGACCCGGGAGAGAGGCACTGCAATCAGCCGTCGGAAATCTTCATTTCATATTGCCTCCCCTTTCAACAAGGTTTCCCAGAAGAAAATAACTCACAATTACACAGCCGCTCTCCGGAGAAGCCCATAAAACTGTACCCTTTCAAAACAGTTTCCAGGATGAAATTGAAAACATGGTCAATTACCGGGGTATGCATGTGCTTGGAGCTGGTGTGTCAGATAGGGTGTGCCTATGGGGACGAGAGGTTAATTCAGCTGGGTATACATCACTTTTTTTTTTCCTGTTAATCCTCTCTGTCAAGGCTGAAGTGATGGACCAAGAAACTCATAGTTGAAGATGTCTTTCAGAGTACACTGCTGTGTGAACAAAAGGTGGGCCCTCTTAATCTCAAATGGAAAATAAAAAGATCCTGTATTAATACAAATGTATATACTGTAGTTGTTTTTCCCGAGACCATAGATAGAGCAGGTTTGAGCATTGTATTGGCTACGTCTTTTTTTACACCAATTGAATACTGTGTCAAGTAAAACTGCCATTCAGGAAGCCACCAATTTCAGTGTGACATGCGTGACCGACTCCGTGAGTGATCAAACAGAAAAGTTGTGGAAATGCAGTTGCTGAGCGCACTTTATTTTTGTTTTAAAAAACGCAGGCAACGAACGAAAACTAATTAACTCTTCAATGATCCCCCTCATGGGTTCACCTGCAAAATAACAAACTGAAATAAAAATGTAAAAAATATCAAAAAAGGAACCTAAACTAAATAACTCCGTCTCCATTTTTTTTTAGATCTCTTTTTCTCTTTTGTCACTTTGCCCTGTTTTTATTTAGTTAGTTTGTTCATTCCAGAGTGTGCTTCACAACACACATTAATGACATGTAACTCATTGATGCAAGCACAGCTGAGAATACATTGCTGTCTGGTTGGAAATTTCAGGATATAACCCACACCAGCTAACGCTACCGGAAGGGTTTTGTTAGATGGTGGTTGGCCTGTCAGTCCCATTGAATGAAGTTAGGGTAGAGCCCGCTTCCTTCTTCCCCACCATTGGGGTTAGTAGGCAGGAGTTGCTCTGTGAGGGAAGGCAGGCTGCCCCAGGGTGCCCCTCTGGGATGCAGGGATGGGTTGTGGAGGGGCAGAACTGTCAAGTTGAGAGAGCAGGTAAGGGATGAAGAGGTTAGTCAGTCAGAGTTTCAAAGCTGTGATAGAACTTCAGTACCCTTTTTCCTTTTATTTCTTAATTCCTTCTTTTATTCCTTTTTTGTACAGCAGTTTTTCTTCGCTTACAGATATGTTCCTTTTCTATGGCCAGTCTTTCTTTGCTTTGAATCCTTTCAATTGGCCACCTCCTGTTTAAATTTCACAGTTTTTTTTTACTTTATTCAGTTTCTTGAGGGAGTCTTTATATCTGGCTTTGAGCCATTTTTCTTTGCATACCAATTGGAAGGTATTGTCCCATTACTATTAAATTTTCTGCTATTCACAGTGCTGATGGACAGATACGTTCCATAAACCCCAAAATTAGGCCGTCTCTGTTTGTTCTGTGTATGTACTATTTTTGATTGTGTACTCTTTATGCAGGCAGAACTATATTTAGAACAATAAACAAATAATGTAAAATTGAATCAATTAATTTACCAACATTGTTGGTATTATGGTCTCATAACTTAATGATTCAATCTGCAATATTTGAGATATCTGTTCCCGGGATTAGATTGCTCTCTCTGAACAGGGCATGTAGTAAAGCTTAAATAATTATCAGATTGTGATATGATTCCTCAAGAAGACGAACTGATTGCAAAGTTTTGTATGTTTTTCTAGTGCACCTTTGAAGTGCTATCAGATGTAGTTATTAGTACTACTAGGAGAGGGACGTCAACAACCTAGCTAGCAGCCCAAAACCACAGTGTATGTGTTTAACTTAAATGTTAAATGTTAAATCACTCTGGTGGTATATGACCATAAAACAACATATCCATACATTTGAAGGATAAATAACTATAATGAAGGGAAAAAACATTTTTTTCAGGTTAATGTTATTTCTATTTCTATTTCTAAAATTGAGACCATAAAAATACATTTAATAAAATGTCAGTAAACGGGAAGTATAACAATAAAATAACAATATTTCCCTGTTCATGTGACTGTATGTGACCATAAAACAATACTTTGCAAAATGTGTACCTTAAAGTTAAAACAAGTTTTTGCATTTGGATTAAAATAGCGCACAATAGCCTCAGCTGGTTAAAGTATAAGCACAATTCATTCACATTTTATCAGAGATAAAGTCTGGGAGTTTCACATTCTGTGCTCCCAGACTTTCATCAAATGAGGTACAGCTGATGGCATGAGACACCACACAGAATATTGTGTTGAAAAAAAATAGGTGGAACATGAGTTGAATATTTGCTTTATATTTCTCATATGATTTTGTCATTTTGTATTGGATTTTAGTGCGTATCAATGTGTGTTATTGACTTCTAAAAGTGTTTAAGATGTAAGTGAAGATATGACAAAATGATTGAAAGGAGGATCGGATTTAATTAGGGATAAGATTTTTCATGTTATTGGTCCAGGGCAGGATTACCAGTTCTTCTGTGTAGTTATTGACAAAAAGCTGTCATCAGACTGATTTACCAGAAAAAAGGCCTGGAAGGTTTTTTTGTATTTGTTTTAATTTTATTCTAGATAATCTTTTGCACTACAATGAATTTTCCTGAATCTCTGTGAATTGTTTATTGAGCATGTGCTGGTGTAACATTCAAGCATCTTGCAGAGGAATAGGCTAGAACAATCAGACGTAAATGGTAAACTGGAGCTGGACAATCCAGAGGCCCTTTTAGGAAGCATTGGTGTTCCTGTATTTCCTGTCTGTTTTTTCTGGGGTCCAGGATCTGGGAGTCAGTATTGGTCTCCACTCTGTTTTGTCCTCCTGTTGGTCAGGGGTCTACCATCCTCTCCTGCTGCTGACAGTTTCGTCGCCCACTGTGTGATTAGCTGTTCACTCGTCAAGCTGTGGCTCTTATAGTGGTGAATTAATTTTCGACCCCAGGCCATGTGCAAGTTGTCCTAGCAGGAGTGATGGTAAGGGCTTCAGTCTTCTTAGGCCTCCAGCAGGTAAAGTTTGTCTTTGTGATTGTCATACTCCTTCGCAGATATCTTTGCACTTACTCAAATACTTGCCTTGATATTTTAATATTTAGGATTTCCTTTGACTAATTAGTCACTATAAACTGAGCAATTATTCTGTGTATGTTTACGTTTAGTTACTGTATTCGCATATTGTTACCCTTATAAACAGGCAAAATACAACTTACGCTAACTTTATAACATTTTCTCAGTTATCGAGTACTTGTATTCGTCCAAAGGGCACAACTGGTCTTACACAAATTGTCTTGCTCTATTTCCAAAATATGGCATAATATTATAATACTGTGACTTAACTAAATATTGAGTTTTCAACATACCAGGATGTCTTACAAATAGCAATATAAAATACATTAAAGACAATGCTTACATCCATGATACGTATGTCCACCATTTGCCATATTTTGCTGCAACAATATGATATGGCGCTAACCTGACTGGCTCAGATATATTGCTATAAGAAAAGACAGTGGATGTTCTTTTATCTCTTGTAGGCTGCAGGGCAAAATATGGCTTCAAATGCAGACCTTCAATATTTACTTTGTTTAAAACAAGTTGAAAAGTCACTTAATGATGTAATAAATTAAGTTTATTTTTTTTCTTTAATAATTTACCAATCATAACCATGTTTACTTTGGTAAATAGGCTTGTAGTGACTGATTGAAGAAAGTATTTTATTTTAATGTTTGAAATGCCCCAATGAAAATAGAACAACGTGTACAAATCAAATTCAGATGGGTCATTTATGTGATATTCTTATTCAGTACAACACTACTACAAACCCCAACTTTTGAGTCAAATGTTCACGGATTGTGTGTGAATCATCGCCAGGCTCTCTGACTGTGAATAATTGTTGAAAGTCTGAAAGAGCTCCAGTGAGTTATTTAAAGTTTACATAATGATAATTGTGCCTCACAATCTCATACTCTCCACAGACACGCTGTTTGTATCAGTACTCAAGTTAATAAGCGCTGTCACTCACTGCTTAAGGGAGTAATTGGTGATTTACTGTTATTCTAAGGCACAGGGCCTGCACTTGCAGATGTTATGGGAAGTTAAAACCTATTTTGGGGAAAAAATAGCCTTGTTAAGTGATAGTGGAGGCACTGAAAAAGGATGATAACGTAATGAGTGAGCGAGATCTCAATTGACACCAAGTTTTATTTCCGAAAATATGAACCCTTGGTGCAAAAGAAACAGCCACGTAGTGATGAAGGTCAATGGGGCGTTACGAGCCACGGTTGAATACCTACAGCTGCTTTTTTGTTGGAGGCCCCTCCTTCACACCCTATGCAGTACAATGGAGTCCCGAGGAATATCTAGTTCATAGTTCTGAGGGATAAAATTGGAGAAAAAAGGAGGAAATGATTAAATCATTACATGGATTGATAACATAATTCCCAGTGTTTTTCCTCTTAAGAGAATGCTGGTGCTCGTTGCCTAAGAGCATTTTGCTGATGAATCTTGGTGTCAGTAACTGGACTGATGGTAAAGGTGTAAGACTCTTAGAGGACCAGAAGAACAAGTTATTTCAAGACCTTGTAATCTTAATCATTAATTATTATGACACGGTGGGTGAGGCAGTGGCCTCTGCAGGACGGCGGTTCCTCTGGATCTCAATACTTCTATGTCCTTGATTATTTATCTCTGTGAACAGAATGAGTTCTGAAGATGTCGACAGTTGATAAATGAAACCCGGGTCATGCAGGCTATCATTTGCCGCATTTTGCCGTATTTCAACTGTCCAAAAACAGGGATTACTATTATCACACCGCTGAAATGTTGTGAATATAGGAAGCCGTTTTTAGGTTGCAACATACTTTGTAATACTTGGACTGAGGTTTTAGGTGACAGAGAGTTTGGGGCAAAGTTCTGGGGAGGGTGGGAGAGATAGAGGAGCACAGATGGGGGCGAGTAGGGGTATTTCTGGCCTGTGAAACCCCTCTTTGGCTTAGCCTTTTAAGTAATTTCAAAGCGGCGTGGTGGCAGCCGGGCTGCTGGTCAAGCGCTCAAGTTTCTCCACATAGGGGTTATTGCTGTTACCAGCAAATATTGGACAGAAACCTTGACTTAGGGCTGGAGACACAAACGCGGCGGTGTGGACTGAAACAAGTGTGTGTATGTGTGTTTGTGTGTGTATGTGTGTGTATCTGTGTGTGTATGTGTCTGTGTGTGCATCTGCAGATATAGTTTGTGTCTATCCTCTCCTCTCCTCTCCTCTCCTCTCCTCTCCTCTCCTCTCCTCTCCTCTCCTGACAAGACCTAGGAGCACATCGAGGTGGACTCTCCCTGGGTCCCCAGTCTCTATTGTGAGGAGGCCCTTCATTTAAATCATAGGCCTCAAAGGCAGGGGGAGGAGGGGGGAAACAATGCTACTTCGCTCGTGGATAACTGGGCAGTCTTTCAACGGTGTTAAATTCTGGGAGCTTGACTAAAGAAGAGAGGACAGAAAGCTCCAGAGACTTCCCAAGCCTCCGGAAGCAACATTGCGAGATCGGAGTATTTGCGACAGTGCAACGAAACGTTTGGCAAGGAGAAGTGGGATGAAGAACAGGAGTAGGATGACAGGGTGTAAAGCTAGTAGAGCTCGGAGACAACGATAAAACAAGTAAGGGTATATATATCCTCAGCCCACCAAGCACATTCCATCAATGTGACCCTAACTGAGCCCAGGAGCCAACCTGCCGGTTAGAATTACAAATCAGCATCAGCGGCCTCTCTATAGCGTTACCCAAATGTGGCTGTAGTACTGAAGTCCCCTCTCAGCTAAGAGTTCAAAACATACCGCTTATTAATGTATAGTGTTTCATTAGTTCTGGCACAATTAAAAGAGGAAAAGATAAGGCTACATTTTCAGAACTCTTAACTAGCTCTTAACTAGATCAAATAGAATGCAGAATGTAACATTTCAGTGTTGTGTGAACATTTCATCATGATGTGTCTGCACCACGGGGATCAAACTTCCATCATTTTGTCTTATCTGTAAATCTCTTTTGGCAATGTGACGTAATTAATGGTGTCTACATTGGAGAATTGCAGAGATTTTTTCTGAAAATTTAGATGACCAGAAAATTAGGTGCAATGTATTATATGGTTTTAATTGATCTGTTATTTTATTGGTTAAAAAAAACTCCTCGTCACTGTGAAGTATGGTGTGTGTGTGTGTATCAGTATGTTTGCAGGTGCATCTGTGTGTGTGTGTGTGTGTGTGTGTGTGTGAGGCAGTTCTAGCACCTGGGTTTAACTTATTTAGAGCAGCAATTTGTGGGTCATTGCTCTTTGTGCACCTTTAAATGTCAACACAATGTGTCACAACGTCACTTACGAAGCCCGGAACGACCACTCCTATTCCTAAGTGGCACTTTTTGGGAAGACTTTGCAGAAACTGATGATGCCATTTGGAAAGCAATACTGTAAATCCAAGAGAAAGTAAAATGAGTGAATGACAGAGAAGAGAGGTAGGAAGGAGAGATAAAGCGGAGGCTGGAGGAGTGGATATGAGAATGAAAGATAAAGAAAAGATCAAGCCAAAGGGCTCAGGGGCGGCTTGATGAGGGTGGGGGAGGCTGTTCTGGTCTGTCCCTCCAGGAACTCATACTGCTACTTTGCTCCATCTGAAGGAGGCTGTGTCACCATGGCAACTACAGAGAATGTGCGTTTGTCTTCTGATTTCATGGCTGTGTGCGTACATGTCTGTGGGTGTTCGTTTGTGTGTTTGTACAGCGGATACATATAAATACAAAATCACATACATATAAATATAAAATCACATACGTATAAATATACACACTGCCGGCTTTATTTTTAGCATGTGGCCCTTATATAATCAGGGAGACACCTTCTCTCTTTTACATACATGCATCATTCCTCATCTGTCTCTAGAACTTAAATAAACACAGTATTCTGACAACTGCCTGTGAATTTAGTTTGATTCATCGCAAGTCTTGCTTATTAATGAGTTTTTCCAGGTCTTCATCCCACTACTCCTTGCCAAACGTTTTGTTGAACCGTCGCAATAAGTTTGTTCGTGAATGGTTTTGAAACTCTCGCTAACTGTCTTCACTCTGGAAGTAATATTTTTCATTCACTTTCACATGCAATTTTCCATCAGAATAATTTGGGTGTATCACCAGTACAATGCAGCCCAGCACTGGTTGATGCAGTGGGTCATTTTCTATGTAAGTATGAATGCATGCTTTAATCAAGCAATAAGGCACAAGAGGTATGTGATGTATATCGGTATGTGTTGCTATAGTCGATAGTTTGTGTATAGATATAATATACAAATATCTATTAAAATATAGGACTTGTTTTGTGGCTAGTCAGGTTACACTATGAAACACCAGCTTAAATCTTTTCTAATTGAAATTATGATCCAGCCCAGTTAAACAGTTAAGGTTTACAATCATTTCACAACACTGTTACTTCATACACAAACGCTGTGGATAAAAAAATATATATATGTTTTAGACCGCACATGCTATTGTTGACATAAAAGAACCAAACTGAATGAATTAAGAGCGTTTTACTGAGAGCCAAACCATGAAAAAGGGCTTGTGGGGCAGAGCTGTGAGTGGGGAATGGGGTAATGTAGCTGTGCTTTCTGGGCAAAAATGACTCCCCAAACTGGGAAGATATTTTTTTGTTGTTGTCGTTGTAGTTTTTCAAATGACAGCATGGTGACACATCATTACATATTCCTTTGGGCAGACTAAGCAACAATGACCTTTTATGCCAGTGAGGAGTTTTTCTGTGTGTGTGCAAACCATGCAGGCAGGGTGTGTGTGTGTGTGTGTGTGTGTGTGTGCAAATGTTTTACTTGAACACTTCTCTGTGTGTTTTGTCAATCTTACCCACACCCAGCTGTAATGGTGGGAATACATGTGACACCTCAGAGTTTTTTTCAAGCAGGGAACTAGTGTGACTCATCTCAGTAATGAATGGAGATTATACACACACACACCTCAGACGAGTGTCACGCTTTTTGCTGTGGCTCGGGGGGAGATTAAAATGAAGCTGTCTGGCTTTTGAAATTTCTGGGTCCGAACTGAGTTGTTTTCCAATGGTATCATTCGTCAGGATCAAGCTGCCTTATTTTGAAGGCTGTGCGTCTCTCTGTGAGGCAAGACAATATTGAGTGCTGAAAGTGGTGACTCAAGGGGGAGGAGAGTGTCAGATTAATAAGGAGGATAAGATACAAGTGGCTGTGGAGGACGCCTCGAGATTAGACAAGAAAAGGGACTCGTTGAGTGGGAAGGGGGACATGGGAGGGAGACAGGAGATCAGAGGAGGAGAAAAACACAACAACTCAACGTTATGCTAATGTTTCCTTTAAAGTGCAAACGCTACACAAACACGTGTAAAAAAGACTCACACCCAGGCACAGACATGTTCCCAGACCCACACTGAGGTGCTCAGGCCCCCTTGGGCAAACGCGCATATTCCCTTTCATTTATTTATTTTTTTGCTCACAGACACCGAGTTTCTCTTAGACTGCGCATAGTCCCACTCTTGCACTGGGAACGCACTCTGTTCTTGGTGTATCCAGTAGGCATGTCAGTAATTTCCTTCAGTAAGTCACCAGACAGTCAGGGCTCATGGAGCATTGAGCCAGAGGCTGGAGACTGCTTGTCTTGTCAAACGAGGTACTGCTTGCGCGTTGCTACGTTACCACTCAGCTTTCGAGGTTTGAGGTGTTTAGGAGTGGCACTCGTCAGAGAGGCATGGCGAGTTTGTTCAGCAGAGCTGCTGCCATTGCTGAAGTTTGTGCAGCTGTGCAGAATGCTGGCAGTGCTTTCTCAGGCATCCAATCATTTCAGCACGGTCGTGCCAGGTACCTGTGCACGGGCCAGGGAATTGGGGTGACCCCTATCGAACAACAGCTCATGATAGGACGAGATGGAGCGTGAGCAAGAGCCGGAGAGGGATTATCGGAGCGATGACATCATTTTATTCGTGTCACGTTGTGCTTTTGTTGGCAATCCACAGCCGTACGTATCTCATTTGCTCTCGCCGGCTGGAATGGCCGACATAAATATTGACGGAAGCAAATGCGCACTCGCGCACAGGGATTCGGGAGGCAGAATGCTGGCGGATGTGTAATTATGGGAATTCTCAGAACATGCTGGAAAAGAAGGAGCCGACTGGGGGTGGGGTGACATCACACGGCGAGAGAACCGCAAGGCCACTGGTTCAGCATTGCGCCCCTTGTTTTTCAGAGCTCATTAGAAGGTGACCTGGACCTTCGTTATGTCTTCTCCTGTTTTTACTCCTGATTAGGTGCTCAAGCACAGAGCGTATCATTACAACAGAGCAGTGAGTATGCGAGACTGCTTCTTTGTGGATTAAAAATGGAAATTATATCGAGGGGAAAAGAAAACTGGTTTGGTAGATGATGCTCATTTTAGATATGTCAGAGCGCATTTCTCCATTGGCCATGCTTTCATTTGATGCATTTTCTTTAGTCCTGTTTCTCTTCATTTACATCAGTCTGTGTCTGGAGGGCAGGAACCAAGCTGATGGCAGCAATAGTAACTTAAGAGGCGGGGATATTTCGGAAATGGGGGTAGCTGCTGTAACAGCCGGGCTGTGCCCCAGACTCATGTCTTTCCCGGCTATGGAGGTGTGGATGTGCCAACAGTTGCAGAGACCAGACAGAGGTGAGAAGTCACAGGAGGGTTGGGGGGGGGATCTCTGACGGTGCTGGGCTAATCTGCTCGTGGTGGCCCAATTTTCACATTCCACGGGACAGAATGGTGAGAGATCCCTGCGTCCTCACTGGAGAGGAAGAACAAAGCGCCCGCTTTGGTGGCATCCAGGGACCCTCCATTGCCCTTTGTTCCAGTATCGTTCTGTACGGTTCCCTTCTCTCCTTGCTAACTGGAACACGTTTCACAGTCACGGTAATGAACAGTTCCCTAAAACCGGCACCCTTTCATTAAAACAAGTGCCTCTTTGTGTGAGAATAAATCAGTGGATGTTTACACTCTTCTTATTGTTGTGCACCTCCACCCTGTCTGAACTAAAAAATGTGCTGCTTTTCCCCCTTTACCTTTTTTAAAATTAATTTTCTCCCCCTGATTTGGAATCACCAATCGTTCTAATGAATCTTAGCTCACTGCTACGACTTCCACCAACCCCAACACCGATTGGAGGAGAGCAACATCCCTCTCGACAGAAGGACTAGCCTGCAAGCACCCAGGAAGCCGGCAGGAGATGCTCATTAGTGACGACCTGATAAGTCCAGCTGATTAACCCACCCCTAGCCTACTGCGCTCTCCCAGTCATAATCGGCTAATGACATGAGGTGGATTGGAACCGGCCTATTCCAGTGTATAGGGATTGTGCCTTTACCACTTATCCTTTCTTTCAAATTACTATAGTTCATGCATTTCAATCTGACCAAACACTCCTTTACAAAAAAAGAAAGAGAATCCAAAGGGTTTTACTCCAGGTAAGCAAAGAGATGGGTAAACTTGGCAACAAGTGGTAAACCAAGGAGTGCAGAGAGAAAATAAAATACCTGAGTATAAAAAGATAAAAAGAACACAACAACAAAAATGGGGCTGGCTGTGTAAACCGTGCTGGTTTTCACTCACAAAGCTTCCATACTGTTCCTTTCTATTAGCAAAAATAGGAAGCATACCCCACAGAAAAGAATGGAACAAGAACGCTTCACATATCGGAATGTTATGGCAACCCAGTGAGGAAAAGGTCACATGGTTCCTCCCAGGTCTCCCCACACCTGGGAAAACAGGTGTTCATCCAGACAGGACCGGTCTCCGAAGTGCCCGACTGAGAGAGGAAATCAGGTGACATGACGCTGAAATCAGGTCAACACTCAATACACAGTTGAGGACAGCTAAAAATAAAGCTGTTTGAAAGGGGAGGGTAAAAAAAATGAAGGTATGAAATATCTGCAGAGCCTGTAACAGTGAGAAGGACCAGTTGTCAGAGAGAGAACCTCTTCCTTAACATTTGCCGCACCTGATTAAGGTAGCACAGTGTCAGCCCCGCAGGAACTGATACATTGCAAAGATGATAGTCTGTGTACCCTGGAAGGGTGTCAACGTGGTAAGTAGATGGAGGAGATGTCATGGTGAGGGAGGAGGGCAGAAGGGGGACAGAAAGAGTGGGGAGGATGCGTGAGAGGAAGGGAAAACTGACGTATTAATTGAAAACACATGTACACAGCAGAGCAAGCCCCCTGGAGAAAGCGGAGTAATGTCACAGAGGACGGGGGTGGGGGGTGGGGGTTGTGGCTAGAGTGCCGCGTCGTGGGCTTCCTCGCTACCCTCCATCTATGAAATCCATTTTCATTACCAGGTCAGTGAAATCACTTTGTATTGTATTGTTTTGATTGTGGAAGAAGATGAAAGCCTTGCATTGCATCCAGCTGGTGGTGGTAGTGTGCACACTGCTATTAAATATCGCTTTAATTTAAAGAGGGCAGAAATGTATGGCCCCTTCAAAGGCATTTTCCTTCTCCCCAGCTTACAAGCACCTGGAACTAGTACGAATCCCCACACCATATGTCAGTTTTCTCCTGCGGCCCATTCTCTACTCTCTCCCTAAGGTTTGCTTCTTGCTCTATTTTGCTTTGAGCATCAAACTCCCAATGTTTTGCCTCTGCTTGTCTTTGCAAAACAAAGAGCATCCATGCAAATGTTTTTTATTTTTTTAAAGCACGATAATTAGGTCTGATTTGATAAAAGGGAAAGGCACAAAACCAGAGAGTTACGGAGTGAACGTAGTGTGGTAGAACCCGGAGTCGGCAATGAAAACGCCTCGTGCCCGCTATCGCCAAGACAATGAGTGCTAATCTCTTCGGAGACGAGCGGACCACACGCGTGCGTGTAGAGGACAATGGACAGTAATCTGATTAGAGACAAGAGGAACCCGCTCTTTCAGAGGGAAGTCCTTGTGTGGGGGAACACACAAGGACACTCCCCCTCTCCCCCTCTATCCAACATGGCACAAGACACACATATCCCCAACCCCGCTGTGAGGCAGAGATGGAGCACCCTGGGCACACGGCGGTCCCGCACACTGCTGGAGAGAGCTGGAGGGTGCGCAGACTCCCTGCCCCTGCCACAGAAAATTCATGTTACAGACTATTTTTAGAGCAGCCGTCTTCTGTACTCCTCAATCAGTTTAGTGCCTGTGCGTTAAGCGCCAGATGCTTTTTTTCTCCCTATAATGTGGTTGTGTTCAGCATTTGAACATACATAAACATGCATACATGAGCAAGTGAGTTATTTATATATGTATTTTCCCTATTTAATTATGCTCTGAGTCATATTGATATTTTCTTTCTCTATATGTTTTTGCTCTTAAAGCACAGTCCTCAGGCTTGGGAGACAGGAGAAAGAAGCAGAGTTTATGCGGTTGTAAGAAAAGACAGATTTTGGTTTTCTGTGTTCGTCCTGGGAACTTGGCCTTAACTTTGTGTGTATATGTGCACTGATGGTTTCAGCTGACCATGGGAAATATAGGAGGAGGTGTAGTGTTGACTGACAAGATGATTGGTAATGATGGAGGGCCTGGAGAGGCAGAGGAGGCTCAACTGTGAAGCCCAGCACTGTGTGAAGCCATGAATGCTTTTCCTGATCCCACTAAAGAACTTTTGTAAGTTCCAGCTCCTGGCTCTTCCTGCTCATTCATTTGTGATGCTGTTCGTCTTACTGCTGTCGGCACATTGACTCCTGTCTGATCCAGCCCACACCTGGCAGGGCCCAATGATCACCCCAAATATAGACCACTCCACGGCCGTTGCCTGGCCTGGGCTCCAGCTGGACTGCTTGACTTCTCTTCCTTCATTTATAGTAATAATAACTCCTTTATTGAACTGTGTGGGTTTTCTCCATGCGAACAACCTCACATCTCATCACTGCTAAAAGAATATTGAGCACAGGGAGCCATCCTCCATTTCTTCTCCTTCAACTTCCTCTCTTTGTCCACTTTTGTCTTTTTGCCTTGCTGAGACGTCTTATGGAGCTGTGACTGTGAGAGCTGATAGCAGAGATGGCTCCTGTACTCTCCTCCGGATTCCCTTTCTGTGGACACACTCTCTCAAACCCGCGTCGCATAGGCAGGGCTCTCACGTGCCTACGCCGCCACACCGAAGGCCTGCTTTTCCTGGAGAAGGGCATCTCGCGTTCAATCCCATTTCCATTCACTCAATCCTTTCCGGTATAGAATGATTGCTACAGACTCAATTGTGAAAAACATAGTTCACACTCTTGGTACTAAAACACAAATGTTGTGTCCTTGTGTTGAGTTCAAAATGTTCTTTAAGGCAGAGATTACAAGATGATTTACAATATTCGTAAAGAATATTTGTGCGAGGGCTATCACAAGAATGGTATTTATAAGATTTATAAGATGGGTGAGAAAATGAGGATCCCCTCACCTATATTAGAGCTATGAAACCGATGACCATTTGACTATGATAGCACATGGTAGTGGTAAACAACTCCGATCAATGTCCTTACGTTTAGAGATTTTTAATAGATATGTATAGTATTACTATTATTATTTGAATATTTTTATTGAATGATTTATTAGGTATTGGGTCTATTGGGTGTATTGGATGCTATTGAAGAAAGTTGTTAAAAGCTATTGCAGAATTGATGATTTATGTGTTTTCATACATTTAATAACATCAAGGCATTGACTAAATATTACACACCAAATTTGTTTTAAATGACTATATAAACAATATTAATGATTCAAACACTGGGTAAAATTTCTGTTCCATATAAAGTGACATCTAACTAAATGGAATATGATTAACAACAGTATAGCCTCCTAAATACACAGGATTGACGTCTGGCAACCACTTATTGCATGTGCTTAATTAAAGTATTAAAGAGGCAAGCGTCTAATCAACATCTAATCAATCACATTAAAAATCATTCCCCCCCAAAAATATCTTGCGTGCATATTTTGTTTAGTCATATTTTCATACCATGACTAAAAGGGACATATTTTTTTTACTTTCTTTTTAATGTAGAATTTCGGTTTTGTAATTCAGACATTAAATTTGATTCAGTTTTGCCATTTAGAGAACTCTAGTATTGCCACACAAACCCAAAACTTTTTTTTTTTTTTTTGGAGAAATCGTCCTTACATAGAAAATAATGATTAGTTTTGACTTGTCATTACAGTTCCTGCTAGTCCATTTTGCATTTTTGAATGTATCTAGTATGTTGGAGAAAAGTATTTTCCTCTATTAGATGTAATTAACAACATTTCGTATGCAAGTATTCCTGCATTTTGCCAAGCTAAGATTTCTTTAGTATCTCAGCTTAATACCACCAGAAGATTTTTTATTTTGCATTTGATATGACCGTGATTGAATCCCATACAGCAATGGTAATTATTTGTTTACTGGTGAAGGCACAGGGTTAAGGCGGATATATTGCCTCTATTAAATGTGCTCATTTATGTATTCCTTGAATATATAGATGTTTTCTTTATGTTCTTCTATGTTGTTGTCAAAAATATGATTTAAAAAATACTTCATTGTTAAAATGAGACTTCTTACTATCTCAGTAGGGGCTAAATATTATGGTACTACACTGAACTGGAGTGTAGGGACAGAACATGCTGCCGGGAGCCATCTTCTGGCATCACTTGTCCATCAATGTGACAGAGAAAGAGAGGTGACTTGTAACTGACAGTCTGAGCACCTGCAGAGCATCCCTGCCTTGGCAATCCATTTGGCACTAGCTTCTGTGTTACCTGCTGAAGTCTTCCATTAATGCATTGTTTTCCATGGTTCTCTGTGTTCTATGTACTGAGTCGGCACACTCCAACCCAATTTCGAATCACCAATTGTGCCAATGTATCTCCCTCCACCACACACGAATAGGCTCCTCCAATCCTGGCTGTCTTTGAGCCACCTGTCTTTTTTCCAAACTGCATGCTACACAGCTTACACTAGGTTCAGCGCCAATTGGAGGGGTGGCAAAGCCGACAAAAGCCCTGCCGATTTATCCACCCCAGCCTAGGCAGCGGTATGCCAATAGTGCACTGCCGCTGTGCTCTCCCGGTCACAATGACATGAGCTGGGCTCATAGGGCTCAGTCTGCTCTTTACTGCCAAAGCCACTCAGGAGGCATAAGTCGGTACTCTCTGTGGCAATTAATTGCCAAAGACTATGGTGAAATTAGTAAAATTGTCATGCTGTGGGATAGTTCAAGTTCAAGAACTGCTATTGTGTAGTAATTTCAATTACTTTTACACGGAGCATAATGCACACTATAAATGTATAAAAGTGGCAGATCCAATTCAAGCTTTACTGTGCTACCTCACTAGAGCTTCCACCTCTGACCATCAGGTTTTGAAGCCACTGGGCAGGAGGGTCCATTCCTGGGAGGGGTCTTGCTGGTGGTGGAGGTGAGATGAGCAGCAAGTTCCACTTCAATAAACTGGTTCATTTTTACCTCCTTTGTTGCAAAGGATGCATCATCCATCTTCTCAGAGAAATTGTTCAGAGTCTTTTGTTTTGAGAAAGAACAACAGTTGTAAAACAACAGATTTTTTTTTTTTACCTTTTCCTTTTTTATATAACATAACGTCAGGAGAATAAATGGGAAGCTTTGTAGAGTATTCAGAGTAAAGCAGAAACACAGAAGTTAATCTTGTTCATGTTCTTGAAGTAGGCCCTTGGATCCCCCATGATTGGGAAAACTTAAGTTCCTTCTGCCACATACTGAATAATATAATGTGCATAATCATTTAATTTTTTGTTGGTAATGGGAGGCAACACAGCTCCCATGATAGACCTGATCAAGTTTCCTGAGAGTGGGAGTAGGGGGAGGGGTGGCAGAATTAGGGCCGTCCTGCGGGACACCAGAGAAACTGAAGGTGACACGTATCCATGACGACAGGAACACCCAATGCAGCAATGTGAGACGGCTGGCTAAGCTTCAAGCATTTAACACAACTGTGAGGGCACCAGGGTTCAGTGGAGTAAAGGGGTATCACAGTATCGCCTTAGAGTCACGCATTACATTTCTGCTTTACAGTCGCGCATTACAGTCACGCATTACAGTCACGCATTACAGTAGTGCATTTCTCAGCATGGCTCAAACCTGAAATGCACCTGTGAGCTGGAATATATGAGCCAGTGGAATTGAAAAACACATTATTGCATCCGTTTTTTACTGGCAGAGGGACCCTTGCTCAAGGATTTTGAACCCACAATTCCTCTGAAGTGTACTCAGACAGAATGACCCCCCTCTACAGCTGGTTCCACACGGCATCACGTAACACGTGAGCCTTGAATATTTCCCCAGATTGAGCTGTCCTTTTCTTCATCTTTGGACAGCAAAACTTACCCAAGGCCATCCCTGTCACATACTTTTCATTCTGTCTCTGACATGTGCTGTCCCTGACGCTGTGTTTCACAGCGCCCAGGGTGTTAAAACGTTCCGACCATGTCATCCCCCATGTATTATTCAGACAGCACCTGTCACCCCTGCACCACCTCATCAGGTCACCAAATCGGACGTGTCACATACTTACAGGGAACAGGAGATTAGGTAGGGCGTTGGGGGGAACAAATATTCAAAGACCCTAGGATAGGGGGAGGATAGGACTGAGAGTGCGACAATTGGACAGTTCTGGGATGAATCAGACCGTATCTGGTACTAAAACATATTTTGCTTTTTTCCTGATCCAGTGAAATGGTTTATTTTTTATTCAGATGTATTTTGTATTTGATCAACATGTGTATAATTTATTTCAGTGTTTGTGCACCAGAGAATGGATATTGTCTATCAGCACGAGGTATTTAAAGCCCTGATCCGAGTTTATCATTAGATTGCCTAGATGCAATTGACAAATGTGTTTACTTCCTTTTCAGCGATTGCTGGGAAAAAGTAATAATCGTGGAAATAATAAGGGGTAGCCATAATCCTGCCGTTCAGTGACAGAAACCAGGTCTGCTTAATTAAAGCACTGATTTCCCACGAGGCTCTGCTTCCTTTTCCCTCCCTTTTTGCTGTCTCTATCGTGAAAAAGTGAAATTATTAAAAAAAGGACCCAAAACAATAGAAATGAATCAGCTGACACTGAAATTGACATAGTGCCAAAAATGTATTTTTTGTTACAATAGTATCATAGATCAGTGTTGTATTATCAGTACCCTAAGTGCTTTCGGGTACTGACGCACAGAATGTGAGAGCCATGTTTAAGCTTTTAAAAAGATGTTCTGCTAGCAGAAGATGTCAACATCACTTTTGAGGAGAACTCTCCTCAGACCTGCAGCATCGTCTTTGTGCCGAGGGCGCAGTGAAGTGGAAGGGATATGCTATGTTGGTCAGCTTTCTTGTATCATTTTGCTCACCCTTCGTCATCAGCATTTAAATTAGACTTTGTGGGCGTATGGTCTAAAAAAGGAAAACGAAGAGAATTCATCCTTGTGGTATAATATGTGCACAATCCCATCAGCTGGTGTGATAAGGGATTATGTGGAGTGTTATAAATGTCAAAGAAAGACAGGTTAGTGTCTTAAAAGACAACTCTCGCTCCCGGTGGGTTGGTGTGTGGGGGGGGGGGGGGGGGGGGGGGGGGGGGGGGGGGGGGGGGGGGGGGGGGGG
>JAOYSI010073082.1:0-20461 GCA_025775065.1 Hiodon alosoides | reverse complement strand
ACTGAAAGTAATATGCAAATATTTAGAAAGCTTTTCCACTTGTATCCGGCTTGTATCTGATGTGAAACAAGTCCATGTTTCCTAAAAAAACAACAACTTTACAACAGTTTATCAGTGAAAATTTTAAAACTTCATTTAAAAGTTAACTGTGTCCAGAAAGAATCCAATCAAGTTCCTTAAGTGTCTAATTGTCTGATTTCTGAGACTTCCTTCCTCAAGACCAACCAAAATTAGTGGTCTAATTGCATCATAGGAAGTCGCTACTTTTGCGTGATCTAAACCCTGTGTGTTTGATGTGTAAAAAGCCTTCAGCTCAGTAGTCAAAATAGGAAAACACCATGGCAACTACCGGAATTCAGAAACCTAAACAGGGCTAGAGTAAAGAGTTGTGAGGGGCGAGATGTGGAGAGCCTAAATTTAAACGTTTCCTTTTTGTCCTGTTATGGGGCCATTGTGATCATATATGTACCCTGGCCCCCCTACTCCCCTTAGGCAGGAAAGTGTGGATCTTGCTTCGACGGGTTAAACAAAAGATGCTCTCAGTTTGACAAAGACAGGAAGCGTGTTTAACTGTATGTAAATATTTCCCGGTCTACGCGGCTTTTCCTCTGTGGCAACAAAAGAAGATCGCGTTTCATAGATTTAGTGAGCTACTAATGCAGTTAAATATTAATGATACTGGGTAGTTCTTTCTTGTCAAAGACCTGAATTTCAACTGAAAAACACACCATGATGAATATTATTTCAAAAACTATGTGGAAAATAGTTTCACGTTTTCGATAATGTTATTTCAAACTAACTTATTTATTTATCCCTTCTGTTTTAGATGTCAGTAATATTACAAAGCCGTTAATTAATTTTTTTTTCATATTAATTTTCTGCCGAGCAAAGCGTTGCATGTCAAAATGTATTCACTATTCAGTATTGTATGATTATTTAAATATTTATTATTATAAACAGGGCTCATGGAGGCCCGTCATTGTGACAGTTTTTTTTTTTTTTTTTTACTTATGGCTTGCATAATAACTTATAACTGTACTGTTATGATTATCTTTTTTTTTTTATTATGTTTAAAGGTTTGTGTGTTCTTATGATTTTGGTTGTCTATGATGCACGGACCACCAGTGAAGGTTTTAAGGCTTGCAATGTGAACACTTCTACATTCTACACGGGGAAATTCCACATTCCAAACTCCCAAGACAACTCTTCCACTAGTCTCGAGTTCTCTCCTCAACGTGAGTTCCTCTGGTGTGACGGAAAGCTACCCAGTTTCCCAGCCGCCCTCCCCGCTTTTTTTGTTGGTTCAATCACTCAGTTCACTTCCTTAGTGGGACTCTACCGCTTTTCCTGCGGTCACCCCGTTAGTCACATGCACATCCTGGACCGTTCATTGGAGTGGTACTTGTGGTCCCACGATTCGTCCATACAAACAGATTCGATAGTAAGCCAAAGGTCATGAAATCCTGCCATGAGAATTAGGCGTGCACCGATTACATATCTAATCAATGCGTCCGAAAAGTCCCTGACATATCCAGTTTAGTTAAGCCTTTAATCAATTTGGCAAACTCAGCAGTACAGCTTAATATGAGAAATTATTTAATGGACATAATTAAACGTGTACAATAGCATCAGAACAACTGAGCACTTTATTGTGGGAAAATGTCAAAGTTATTTTACTAAAGATGATGCCTCTCTCAGTATCCAGAACACCAGAGCATGTGTTCTGTATATTTCAATGCATAGTGCATATTTTAAAAAACATTGTTTTGAACGAACATGGAAGAACTAAATAAAGCCTTTTGTGAAACAGCCGTGCTGTGAGTGACATAATGGACTTTTCAGAACAACTGACTTCTCCCTTGGTTTCCTGTTACAAATTCCTTACTATTCAACTTCATATGGATTGCCGCAGCAGACGGTGCACAATAAGATGGTTTTTTTTAGGTGGAAAAAAGCAGCCCCAGAAAACTGAAAACAATGACTACTGTATCTCATTAATGGCAGTCACTATACTATTAAAAAAATAAAAACGAACACACGCACGTTTCATCCATTTTTTTTCAAATAAGCGAATTAAGTTCAATTAATCCCCGATTACAGTTTAGCTCATCGAAAATGGAGATCCTACTATTTTATAAATATGTGGTAAATGGCTGTCACTAACAGTGGATTCCTGCTAAATTTAATATCACCAGTGTCGTCAGAATATACATTACCTTCACGACCGGTTATTTGTACCTGAGCTTAAATAAAAAAAATAAAAAACACCAATCTGTCATTAGTTTCCAAATTCATATTTTCAATCCCATAAATAACTCGCCACGTCTGTTCTGTTTGGTTCACCGTTACATGGGAAGCGCAGGGTTGACGGGACACCTGACTCCAGACACTACAGGGCACGGGTGTGCGCTGCTCCTGGCCCTGCCGTGACGCAGCCTGGATGTGGAATAAATGCAGGTGGTATTCCCGTGGCTGTGTGGAGGTAACATGAAAGCCAAACATGCATTCTTCCCATTCCCCTGGCTGTGATCTGCATTTCTTTTCTTAGGACTCCAAAGGCAGCATGACAGTGCCAGCTTTGTGGCAGAGGGCCACTGGCGCTTACTCTCCAAGGTGGAATTGCTCCACAATGAGAATCGTTCTAATCGTTCTATTTGCGGTACTGGATAATGAATTGCATAATATGTCTATAGTAAGTAAAAGGGAATAGCTTTCTGAATACAAATCTGCAAAAGCAGTAAAAGGGCCGTACGGAAATATGTAAATTTGAATTAATAAGAGCCAATCGGGTAGCGTAAAAGTCACCCAGACTAAATTACTTTTACTTCATTGTCATTTTGTTTTGTGTACAACATAGCTATTGCCATGTATAACGCTGATTTCAATTAGTGGACCCTAGTGCTGTCTGTGTTCACAGAGACTGGTGACCTTTACACCCCAGTGGCCAGGAGTCAGGGATAATTATCTGTCTTTGCTCTCTGCCATACTGGGAATGACTCTAAGCCTATTTGCCTCAGTGAGCAATGGCCAGCCCTGCTGCCTGCCCCATTATTCATCTCCACTGGGGCTTGCAGGAGTAATGGGATAATCAAATGGAAAAGGCTTCCCAGACAGGGTTAAATATTTGATTTCAAAGTGGCTGGAATGCTGTCTGTGGTGCTATAAGACAGTCTAGCCATATTCATGCAGTGCTAAATTGTGAGGGGCGGGGGCGGATTACCCACAGATTTGGGTGTCTGTAGTGTTTAGTAAGCGCACTACTACTGTGAACCGACTAGCTGGAAATAAGCAAGAGGGGAACCTCTGATTAGTCCCGTTCTGTCAACAAGGCTTCCCAGTTCCCAGCTCGGAAGGCCGTGGCTGTACTGATGGTGCCACAGTTCTTAAACGCCATTGACTGAAATGAGAAACCCCTGGCAAGAATGTCAGATTGATTCTTTTGTTTGCTTCACGTATTGTGCAATACAGTGAGATTCTTTAATGACAGAGTGGTAACAGGGGAAATCCGAAAAAGCCACCAGAAAAAAAACTAAAAATGAAACCTAAGTAGTGGATCAGAATTAAATAAGTGCTTTTAAATAAGATGGTTTAGACAGTTTGATTAACTAAATTAGCAGCTTGTCACAGTCCATTTCACGTGCATACTTTCCAAAACCTACACTGGGGTTTTTTTTGAAAAATGGGGCCCTCTTCAATGTTGACGCCCTTGAGATGAATTCACAGTTAATGTGCTCCATTAACACACATTCTTCTTAAGTCTGTCCACCCAGTGAAATTTAGAGGCGCTTATTGGTGTCTGATCTAAAGCACTGAGCCGTCAATAAAGCCGTCAGCAGCCTTATCAGTGTGTTTGCGGCAACATTATTGATGTTTGTTTCTGGCCTTCCAGTGGTGTTCTGGACCACCCTTTATCTGGACTTTTTAGCATCTGGTTTGAAGCCTGTGGGGAGATTTGTAGGAGAGCACAGAGATGAACAGCATCGACACAGCCTGTTTGAAGCAATGGGTTTCATGGCATCAGCATTGATCCATAACTTCAAACAGCACTTCACAAAGCAGCAACAACACCAAAACACTCCCGTTTGACCGAAAAAAGGGAAAAGCTACAATTACAGAACATCATTCACCAATTCAACAGCATTTGCATTGAAATGTGTTGGTTTTCGGACAGACAATGACACTGGAAAGTCATAACACCCTTGCAATCTGCACAACCCATGCATCCAGAATTGTGAAGGCTAAGTTCTAGCAGCAGTGGTATCTGCTTTGTCCAGTCACTGCACTGTAATGTCAGCTTATCAAATGCCGAGCTGCTAGTCTGTGCCAGCCCAGTTACCCCACCGCCTCTGTCATCCCAGCGCCAATAAGGTAGTCATGGCTTTGCATCTGCAGTTAGGGACTAAAGCGGTTCTCCCCAGGGGACTCTGGGAAAGTTGTCCATCAAGCCCCCCCCCCCACACCAGCAGTCACATCCCCCTGGGAAAGAATGTGCCTGCAGGCCTTTGAGAGAAAAGGCGGTGTTTCCTAAACTTTTTTTTCCGAGTTAGAAAAGCTGTGAATGAATCATCTTGCCAACTACAAAGCTGTTCTTGTGATCAACATACTGGGGATTTAATTTTTTAAATTTTTTTTTTTTTTTTTTTTTGTGGAAATGTGCAGTAGTTAAACAAGTTACATTTTAAAGTTGGTCAGTGCACATCCATAATAATAACCAATCCCCCTTTACTTACTTTCAAAAAAAAAAACTTTTTAAATGTTTGTCTCATGTGCATCTTGTCGCTTTCATTAATTATGAATTTAATGGAAATAAATACATATCCCTACAGAAAAGAAAGCCACCTTTGAAAATTCTCTCATAAATATAAATATTTATATATTACACTGACTCAAATATCAAAAGGAATTAGAAAGAACATTAAAAGAATGTCAGAGAAACGTTCAACAACAGCACAGAAATGCCCTTTAAACTCCAAACTCCAAAACTGTCAGTTTTTCAGTTGTACCAGCAATGGGAATCTTTCTCCTCTCCAGCCTGTGTAATGCGGTATCACTCAACATTTTACGCAAGGCATATTCCATTAACTTATTTTACGGTTGGATTGAAATATTTTGGGGTTTTAATATTCACAAGTAAGCATCAGCAGAAAATAAAATTAAGACAAATTATTTTGTTCATACAATATTCATACTGCACGATTGCTGCAAAACGATTCTTGTAATTTGTATATGAACAGTACTGTGCAATTTTCTTAGGCACCCTAGCTTTTTTTACACAAATGTAGTCTTTCAAGTTTATTTTTTATCTTCTGCATTAGTGCGTCAGTAGAATTTGTTTAGTTTTTTTGGATGTCCATACATTCATTTTCTGAAAGAACAAGGAATTCTGCCACAGACGGTGTGTTCTCCATAGAGCCCTGATCTCAAAATCATCGAGGCTGTCTGTGATTACCTGGACAGACAGAAGCAAGCGAGACAGCCAAAGTCTGTAGAAGTACTGTGGAAATTCTCCCAGATGCTCGGAACAATCTACCTGCCGATTGTCCAATAAAATTGCAGAACAGTGTACCTAATATAATTGGTGCAGTTTTAAAGGCCACAACAAATATTCCTTCCCATTTATTTATTTAATTTTTTTTTGGTGTCTGTTTTTAATTTTAAATAGTTTAACAAAGCCTGCACCTGATGTATTGGATCTTGTTTCGTAAACCTCCTCATGTTTCATGACCTGTTAACCATACCGAGGTATTTCTCATGGTCTCTGCAGGTCATTATATTTAAAGAGTCCTCCTACTTGTCAGAGCTATTACTCTAAGCCTATTAATCCGTTGATACAAACAGTTCTGTCTATTTATCAATCATAAGATACCGTAATAATGGGAAATAACCATTGTTCAATTTTGTGTTGATACACATGTATAACATCAACAACGGTAATACTAACACATAATACTGTCACCATGGAAACAACATTTATTTAATGGAAACCGAATGGAACTAACCCCAGCCATCGAACAAGGAGGAGCCCCTGATCCACACACCTGCCTCACTGATTGCAACACCAGCATGCAGGCACCCGGGGAAACCTATTTAAGCATGTTAAGGAATGTGTTCAACCTGTTTTATTGTTTATAATGTTAAATTTAAAAAAAACTCACACAGTTGCTCTGAAAATGCATGTGATTGTTGTGATGCATTGTACTTAATGTTCACTTTAAATTTTGAAATATAATAACTGCAACCATATAATTGTGATAATGGACACCACTTATCTTCTAGGACAACCAATATATATTGTGGCACAACAGGAAGTGGTGTCCTGCCCCTTTAAGACCAGCCAGCCGGACATTCCATGCCGATTGCCAGCATTCCACAGCTGGGTAATTGGTACAGCTGGAGGCAATGGTCAAATCAGCCACATGGTAAAAGGCTGCTGGTGTGTTGTGACGGGCAGGTACCTCATTCGAAAACACTGATGGCAGTTTGGCGCTTGTTTGAGCTAGGAGGCGATTCAAAGTTTGGGGAAATTTTTATTAGCGTTTTTGTGAAACATTTTTCAACTTGTTGTTGTGGATGAGAACCCGATTTGGATTTGCAGCCTTTTTTGCACTATATCCTGAAGTTCCGCTTTTTCTTCTCCCTTATTTGCACCGCCACCTGGTAATCAAAGTAACAGCGATGGCAGTTAAAAAAATTATTTTCAATGTCTCCGCTTGGTGGTTTGGACGATTCTGTGATTAAAGACACACCTTACATAAACAGGCGTTAACAGTATCTATGCGTTTGCATTTTTGCGCACACCTTTTATTTGTGATGCTTGGAAATATTAGTTACGTGACTTGTTCTAAAGTCTCCCAGACAGGTCTGACTCCATTCCTTTTCAATAAATATTCCAATCGTTTTGATTTAGATATTTTCCTTTCATCTCAAATAATTTCCCAGCAGTAATATCTCCCATCGACTCAATGAACATCACTGCAAGCACCTTGGATGATCTTACAGTATCTCGAGGTAATAGGTTTTAGCTCAGGTAGTCATCACATGGGTTTAATGAGAAGAGCTGTCTCTTGTGATCCTTTTTCAACCGTGGCTTGTCTCAGACTTCCATGTGACACTGTAGGCCATTTCACTCTCATCATTGCCAACAGATGGACAAAGAGACAGGGTATACAGTATGTTGATTTATGAAGTGGATTATACCTGAGAAGACTTCATCAAACATAAATAAAGCTTTATTGGTTTGTCTTCTCAGTTCACTGTAAGGTAACCACCTTATTCCAGAAAAAAAATCTAATTATGTAAAAACAGATGCTTGCCATAAGAATTTTTTTAAATTTTTTTTATTTTTCAGGCTGCAATATGAAACACAGGAAATTACCTTGATCTACCCTAGAATATACAGTCACGATAGAATAATTATTCATACTACTCTGTATTAGAGTCATACCTTTTTTAGTTTTTCATAAAAAAAGAAAAAGAAAATGCCTTTGCTTATATTTCTAAGGCAAAGGGTTTCATCCCATCTAGACTAGCCAATTTATCATCAGGCTGTCTTAACTACAACTTTTTCACAATGTGCTGTCAGAATCCTCAATAAAACCAAAAGTTTGGACCACATGACTCCTGTTCTAGCATGGTCTTGGTCCTGTGAATGCTGGGTTTTTTCCGACCCTGCCTACTTCTCACTTAATTAAGATTAGTCAAACTATTGGCTGAATCTCGGTTTGACTTTCACTCTGAGATTATGAAAAACATTTAAAAAAAACATAAAATAACATAATGTTACCCATTGAGGGATAGACAGCACAGGTCTAATCATTTCATTCTTTAATATGCTTGATGAGTATTGTGTTAAGCAAGGAGTATTATTTTCACTGACAAACAATGTGTTGAAAATGGCACAAATGGCATAAATGTATGAAGCTGTATTTTATTTCCTCTACCTATCCAGTGAAATAGGATACTCTAAAATGTATATTGCCATAGATATGTGAGTATTAGTGTTAAAAAGTCTGAAACCAATCAATTATAACCAATGACACGACTTTAAAATAGTCAGAATTAGAAAGCATTAAGGAAATCAGGGAATTTCTGCAATTAGATGCTACACTTTGAGGTCAGTTATTGGCAAACAGTGTCACCTAGTGGTTACGGCATGAGTGCGTTCTGCAACAGAACAAAAATTCTCATCAATGCACTCATCCAAAAGAGACTGACTTTGCAGATTACAGAAATAACGACACAGTGTGACTCTTACTTGAAGACATATCATTTTAAATTCCGCCACACAGTCCATTGTTTTGATTCTCTATTTTGTTTATTAACCGTTAGACTTCCTCGGTTCCTTGAGTCTAACCATTTAGAAATGTATTGTGTTAGTTTTGTCCAGGACAGCGACAGTAACCGTATGGAATATAAACAATGTGTCGTTGAACAAAGAGCCTCCATTGTGTTTGTTAACTGCCATGTTCCGTTATGTAGCACAAGTGAATTGTTACACAGAATGAAAGGACTGTGTGTCTTGCTGTCTTGACTGGGAGAGGACTGACAAGAGCTAGTTCTTTCTTTATTCTCTTATTCCCCTTGTAGCAATCTGCATTCAGTCTCCTCTCTCCAGCAGGATAACTTCAGCTTCCAGAAAGCATATGCAAGAGTAAATACTGTTGTCAGACCTTGCTGTATTTTTTAAAATGACAGCCAATTTACTGAGAAATTTCTACAAGAGATGTTCACAGCGTTCCCAAGGGAGGCCAGCAGAATCCTTTTCACAGGGCTGTTCATTTTGATTAATTTGGCAGTCACATGTTTGCTTCATTAGATAGTTTTCATTGTTTGGGTTGTGCTGAGTCAAAGTACCGTCCGCATTAAAACTTAGCAGTGGTTTCTATGGCAACTTCAATCGTGCAGCACAGCATCTGGTGATTCCCACGGCCCACCTTCACGCCGCTGCCGAGAAAACAGCATGCCAGTCAAAGTTGAAAAGGAGGAAAATGACATGTCAAAAGTGGTGACAACGGATCTGTGTTGGATACACGGTCATTACAGTTTTGCTGGTGGTAAATTCAGCAGGATGACGACAAGAAAAAGCTCAAGAATCAGGGTTTGCACTCACTCAACATGTCCAAATCAGCAAGCCACTACTGAAGTAAGCCGATTAGAAATGCGACGGTGGTTTTACTCTGAGAAGGGACAAGAGCCTTTTTGGGGGGGAACGTAAACCTTAGAAGTGAAAGGACGGTATGGAGCAAAGGGAGTGGAGGAAATTTAACGTATTTCATGTAAGACTCTTGTGAAGAACTTTGCCTGACCATGGAATTTGTAGCTATGGAATGTGTAGCTGAAGGCACATTTCCAGTCAAGACAACATGACACTCTTTGCACCAGGAATTCTGGAGAAAAAATAAAATAAAATACTGGAAAACTGTGTCACCACTCGATTTATACTTTGACAGAAATAAAAACAACGAATTGGGTCTCAGAAACAAAACACCTCACTTGTTTTTTTTAAATAAAACACAAGAAACAAACTAAAGGATGGGATATTTCAGTCAGGAACAAACAAGCAGAAAGAACGCCCCTCCTCCTCATCTCTTTGCCTTCTAGTTTAGAGGTCTTCTATGAGGTAGCTGGCGGTAACAGATGAGGTCTTTAAATAAAAAGGCCCGGAGGAATGCGATCTCAGTGACATCACAGAGTTTACTGAGTTTGACCACACTGTTCATTTAGCTTCACAACAAGTGTATTAAACGCTTCGGGATGTCTTTAAAAAACTTTTTTTTTTTTTTTAACTCTGGTCAAATCTGTTCAAAAACATTTTTTGTGTTTTTGCTTCTCCTCTGTCCTAGACCTCCGTTTTCCCTGGGGCAGATTATCGACCGACACATTTCATAAAAGTATTCCTTGTTATCAGTTACAGCGGGCTGCTTGGCTTAACATTCTCGGAATATCCATAGCAGTCAGAGATCTCCTTTGCCTGCAAAGATAGTGTGCAGCAGACACGTTGTTAAAAGTGATGTGCACAAGGCAATCTGTGGACTAAAAAAGGATTCAGTACCTCTGTTTCACTGGTCTGTCGGGGGCGGTATGATGCTGGGATAAAGGCATTTAAAAGGATTGTCTGCATCTTTATCCTTTTTTTCCCCATCTGTTCACTAGCCAGGTGGGAGTCCAGGACATCAGGGCAGCTCAGTGTAAAGGGTCAGTGGAATGGACTGGCTAATCACACTCCACCACACGCCTATAGTGAATGTGTGTAGCGCTAATTAGAATGGGTTGTCTTTGCAGCTGTGTGGACATCCTGTGTGCTGTGTGAGGTGAGAGGGCCAGCGCCACCAACCAAAGCCCGGGGTGCTATCTGCAGTCAGCGCCCCTAGAGTAGAATAACTTGTGGGGAGAAAGAGGGCGTGTGCTCAATTACGCCCGCTAGTAAAAAGTTTTTTTGAAGTGGCGTCACCGGTATAAGATTTTGCTGCAGTGTTCTGCATATGCCATTGCATGTCTATCATGTGTGTGACGGCGTTTGTGATACGACCTCATTTGTGTTATGCGCAGTTGCGATATTGATGCCTGTTTGTGCTATTTGAAATGTCTCTTCAGTAATGAAAGCAGGCGAACGGGTTTTATAGAGCCCTCACCGAATTGCAGAATGATGTTGCTTGCATTTATACTATTATCTCTGAAATGTAATACTTGAAGTTATTATATACAAAATTGTATTTTAACCCTTCTTGCTCACTCTAGCCTGCCCAATAAAGCTAAAGGTATTCGAGGCCTAGCCTTCATTAAAAAGCCTTTTTTTTTTGTTTGTTCAGAAAGAGAGGGGGGTAGGCTTATAGCAGTGTGATAGACCATTTCCTGCTGAAATCCTCCCTATGTACACCACTGGCCGATGTGTTCTATGTGAGAGTCGACATGTTGCCATGCCAACGCTCAGGCGATATTCCCGTTATTACGGTCCAACCTGCAGGCAGGATACTTTACGTTTACTGACAGGAGATGAGAACCTGACTTTTGCGTCATCGTCTACAATTGATATACAGTAGAAATGGCAGGGGGCTGTCACATTTGCAGTCTGCTAGCAACGGAGAAGCTAATTGAAAAATAACACTGCAAACAGCAGGAGCGGCGTAATGGCCCGGGTATGACATGGAAATGAGGGAACGTAAGAGCTGACATTGGAAATAACCAAATAACTAAATAAGTGTGGATTATTCATCCTAAAAACAAAACAAAAAAGCAATCAAAGCACTGGGTTACTTTGTATTTATTTAACAGCTTATTACAATAGTTTTGTAATATACTTAGGCTGAAGTCTTGCTTTTATTTCTCAAACTACGCTCATTTAAACTTTGCCTATTAGAAATGACCAAGAATAGCAATGATATGGTAATTTGAAGTCATGATGTACAACAAAATCCTAAAGGCCTCACGCCCACTCCCAACCCCCCAACCCCCCAACCCCAGAGGAGAGAGTTTGCTAAAAAAAAATAATAATAACAATGTTGCCGTGTCTGTACCTAATTTATCGTAAAAAGACGCTGATCATTTTCATCAGCGGTTATCAGGCGAATTGTGCTGATATGCTGATTAAGCGATGTTCTACCACGACATATAGAACGACAGGGTGTTAAAAGAGAACGAATTTCCCAACATTCCTTTACATACCTCCAGCAGGCTTCCGAAAAGAAGCAGAGGAAACCGAGCAGCTGATGGTTATCTGTAACTCCTGAGAGTGTGACAGCTGCAGGCCTAAATAAGATGCCAGCAAAGGTGTTTAGCACCACAACGTCAACAAGGGTGCGATCATTAAAATGTCTCGACAGCAAAATATATTGTACTGCACTCAAGGATATTTTTTTTTATCTTGAAAGTGTTTCATGGTAAGGCCGTCCAGAAAGGCTATATAAAAGATAGCATTGCCTTAGATGCAAATGGTAAAGAAAAGTAGCCTGGAGGGAGGATTAGAAAATGGTCTTGCCTGGACAAATGTGTCTCATGCTTTCCTAAAAGTCCAGGTAAATGCATCTCCCATCTGCCTCTCTCTCGCTCTCTCTGACTTACGAGGACTCAGGAGTTAAGATTGACGTTAATACATTTTCACCGTGTGTCATCAAAAAGCTGCACATTTAAATAAAAATGTAAAGTTTTTTTTTTTTTATCATTTTGAGAGAGTTTCTTTTCTAATAAAACGCTCCAAAACGCTTTTTTTTTTAAAAATGTTGTGATTTTTACAATTACTTAGTGAATACGCAAATACTACAGTCTCTTCACAATCTAAAACTGTCGCAGGCTAATCAAGTCGAGGCAGTCACACATGCCTATCACCCATCTAAATATACCCGTCCTGCCCCAGCTCTCCAAGAATGGAAGTTGGGAAGATCCATTTGTGGCCTAAAATTAGCCCTCTGTTGATGAGCAGGCTCTCCTGCATTGCTGTGCAATGTTAGCCAGTCACACACTTTGTTTGAGCTTACATGTTTACGTCCCACTGGAAAAAGGAAACTTCCCAAGACTTTTCATTCAAGCTACTCTTTGGGACTGCTGAGAAGGCCCATTCCCACCACCATTGTCATGGGTCACTGCGGAATTTTCGATTGATCGTCGTTTTTGTTTGAGGTAAGAGGCTTCTAGCACAGGGGATAACATTGTGGGTCATAAAAATACCAAAGGTTACTCTTTTTCTTCCAACAAAGAGTGTAGTTTATTATTACATATATGTACATTAGTACATATATTAAAAAAAAAAAAAAGTTGTGGCAGAACTAAACAAAAGTTTCTGCTGTAGCAATGTTTATCTTTAAAGTCTAACGCATTTTATTCCTACTGTAATTCCAGATGGAACCGTGAAGTTGAATAATGGTGACTCAGAAAGCAGTAAACATGAGTTTAATGGACATTTCCAAGATTTTCTCCATGCTCCAGCCTAATGAGGAGGAGGAGGATGAGGATGAGAACAGTGTGTGTAGAGAGCTGAACCAGGCGGTGTCCAACGAGGATGAGCGACTGCTCGACCAGCTGCTCTCCCAGGAGAGGTACCGGAAGTGCATCAACGGCAGGAGCGGCTGGGGAATCCCCGGGACGCCCCTGAGGATGGCCGCATCGCGGGGCCACCTCCCGTGCCTGGAGCTGCTGCTGGCTCACGGGGCGGAGGTGGACTGCCTGGACGTGAAGGCCCAGACCCCGCTCTTCACGGCCGTCACCGGGAAGCACGTCGACTGCGTCAGCGCTCTCCTGAAGGCGGGGGCGGACCCCAACGGCAGCGTCTACAACAACTGCTCCCCGGTGCTCACCGCCGCCCGCGAGGGCGACGTGGACATCCTGAGGGAACTCCTGCGGCACGGGGCGGAGGTGAACGTCAGGCCCAAAGTTCCAGAGTGGGCGTCCAACGCCACCGCCTGCAGAGGCCCCCTCTACCTTTCAGCTGTCTACGGGCACCTCGACTGCTTCAAGTTGCTGCTCCTTCATGGGGGTGACCCGAATTATAACTGCATTGATGAGAAGATGCTTGCCAGAATCAGACAACCCAAAACTGTCCTTGAGATGTGCCTCAGACATGGCTGTGGATTGGAGTATATTCAGCTCCTGATAGACTTTGGGGCGAATGTCTACCTCCCCACTCTGATTATAGAAAAATCTACAAAGCAAAATGAAGCTGTGGTGGTATTATTGAAAGAGAGAGGTAAGAACATATAATTTCACAGATATTTCAATATATTTTTCATTCTAAGTAGCTATAAATATATACATATATATGTGTGTGTAATACATGTATATATGTAATTATATATACATATATATATATATATATATATATATATATATATATACACGAGACAGAGAAATTGAGAGTTTGCTTCAGAAATGTAACTTTTCTATCTTCTCTGTTCAATTTCAGTTTACCCAAAAACACTGATGTCGCAAGCACGGCTAGCTATTCGAAGCTACCTCCCAATGGCTAGTAAAATGCAATCTATTGATCTTCTGGATATCCCTCCGATATTGAGGAACTATCTGAAACATGTTACATGACATTACAGGACATACCTGTGTCCAGGGCTTTGTCAAGATCATGTTCTAAATGTAGAACAGATTCTGCTGAATCATTAATGTTTATACAGGGTGCCCACATTTAAATTTTACATTGAATGAAGTTTTTTGTAGATGAAACTGTTCCAGTACAACAAAATAGTGGACACGAAGTCTGGAATTGTTGTGAAACTGTGAAGACGGGGATGCGCTCTGCGTCCTAGAAGGAATTCTCAAGTTACTGATGCTGAAACAAATTACATTTTTCAGCGGTTTAGCGTTCAGCCAAATCAACCAAGAGCTGAACATTTTAGTCCGAATAACTGGAAATGTATTGCTTCCTTAAATGTGACTTTATCTGAATGGTTAAGACTTCCAAATACTAAAAACTAATTCCTAGACGTAAGCATATGAATATAATCATCACATTGCAGCACTCAATAGAGACTCAGCATTATTAGCCTACCACATCACTGTAAATTCATTTTTATATTCAACAAAATTACCTAATTTTTAAAAATTGAAAAGTACTCAGAGGAGTACAAAAGTCACGTTTTGTGGGGGGGTTTTTTTGTGCGTGTGTGTGTTTTGGGGGAATAGTATAAATTGAGAATAAGGAACCTATATAATATTTAAATAAAAACAATAATTGTTGCTTGCAAGTTGCGAAATTGTTTTTTATGAAATCCTTCATATATACCTTAATGTATTAAAATATATATTTTTAAAAATAATATATTAAATACATTTTTTGGCTAAATGTAGCTTGTAATTGAAATTTTATTAGGGGCCAGATCAATAATAGACACCACAAACATTTTTCCCAGAATTTTAACACAAGAAAAATTTCTTGCAAAATCCGTAGTTGTAGGCAAATGTAGCGTGGAACCATAGGCCTCTCAAACTTAAAAATAGCTGTGTCGAAAACATGTTCTTATTTGTCAGTGTAAAAAATGGGCATACTCCCACTTGAAAGAGTGCTCCCATTCGTCAGACTTTCTGTGTCTTTTTGTGATGCTTGTGCACCTATTGGTTAGTTTCTCTGTCAGTTTCCTTTCCCGGACTGGGTAATGATGAGCAGACGCTTAAAAAACTAGCCCTCGTTAATCAGGTGAGGTTGGAGCCAACCATCTTCCTCAGAAGCAGAGTATTTAGAACACATGCATTTATCAGACATACTTTTGAAAGCAGTGTACTTCTCAACATTAAACATGTATCGAGCTTTGACATTTTAGACAGGAGACGGATAAATGCTATAAAGTCTCCATCATGTAACTAATCTGAACTTAACACTTAGTTTGTACTGAGCTAAGCACAGGCAAAGCATACAAATGGATTAACCCCCATCAACAAGTTAAAAATGAATGAACAAAAAGCAACATACAAGATTTAAAAGCCACCACAGAAAAACCTTTGAAGAAAGACATGACTCCGAAGATTAATATTAAAGTTTATTTGAAAAACCACTGATTGAAAATCGAAACATTTTTACAGCTTAATCGATCACTTCGAAATCGAAAACTGCCTGAAAGAACAACTGTGTGCCTTTAATTAAACAACCACCAAACACAGTTCTTACACTTTGGGTAATCCCAAAGTAGTCACAGAGATAATAATGAGATGAGATTAGGCCCTTTGAAATTGACAACAGTTACGTATTGCCAGTTTCGAATTCCCAGCTGTCCACATCCAGGGATTTGATTTCATTTGCTCATAGCAATGCTAGCTTTAGTGAACAGTCTATCATGAGGCTACAGTAGCTTGGGAAACTAAGAAATTGTTCATAGGGTGATACCTCAAAAAGAGATGCAAGAGTCCAAGTCCTGCTCCGTAACCATCTCCACCTGGCGTTCCCATTCTCCCTCATTTTCCGTGTCTGAAATGTCAAATGTCACCATCGTTGGAAGTGCCAGCATATTTCGAGGAAAATAATTTGAGTCGGCACCTCCCAGATCTCGAGACCAATCGTTGAATAGCGTTTTGAAGTCCACCAACACGTTGGGAAAAGTGTCAGTCTGTTCATAATCAGCTTTGGGTTCGCCTTTGGATGAGGACCACAATTTCCTTTCATTCACTGGAAGAATACTACCCCTCTTATTGCCTTGCATTTCGTATTCAGCCCAATCTGAAAATGGATGAGATGTCTTAGGGAGGTAACAAACTGCATCTGTCGTCTTCACATCCACTAGAGGGCCGTCTTTGACCTTCAGATTGCCATCACCAAAGAAAGCAAGACTCTTCCAATTTTCTTTCAGGCAGCTATATTTTTGGTACACAGTTTTGTCTTTTGGACTTGAAAGCTCTAAGATGGAAGCTTGTTTTTTGTTTAGTTTGGAAATAAATTCAACTTCTTTTTCAAAAATAGATTTTTCAACTTCTGATGCAAATTTCTCTTCAATTAGTCTTTTCTCTAAGCCTTGCAGCTCGCAGCAGATGTGTTCATGTTGGGTATGAGATGAATTTTGCTCATCTGTGAGAGTTTCGTCGGTGAAACCAGGAGGGAATTTCGTATCAATGCTGTGCAATATCAAATCTAAAGCTTCCAAAGCATCCAATATCGCTGGCTGGATCTCAAAAGTTGATTTGCCTTCCAAAGGGCCGTCATCTGGCTCAGAGAACTCGTAAAGACCCTCACCTCTGCAACTGTCTTTTGGCAGTCTCTTTTTCCTAATTCTGCTAATGGAGTCCCCAATATCATCGTCATCTGGCCCTGATGTGATTGAATCCTGTCCCCCATCAGTTCTGAGGACTGACATCTGTTCGTCATTCTGAGGGGGGAAACCATCCCAGGATTTAACGTCAGTCTCTGAAGTGGTTAGGAAAACATCTGAATTATTTGCAGCATCGTCAGAAAGACAAATAGCTACTGTTTTAATGGATGTTACCAGGCTGTCAGGATTCGCTGAAAAACATGCCTGTTGGTTGGATGTAAAACACACATCAGCTGAAGCGTTCCTATCCCAAAGACTTGAGACGTTCTCAAGAGCCTCAGAAGATGAGGCCGTTCCTTCCCCACCACCTTGATAGGTGATATAGCAGGAGCTCCTTTTCCTTACACTTTGCCATTGGTCACCCAAAACTGCGATTTCAACACTGCGATATTCAACACTGTCTTTGTCGGAGATCATGTCCCCACACCCAGTTGACGAGTCAAAGCTTTTCAGAGAGGCAACATCTAGAAACAAACTGACCTGATCAGGCGACTTAACCAAAGGCTGAACCTTCTCTGTGAAGACTTGGTGCATCTCAGCGTGACAAATTAACTCAGACTTTATGCAAAGTGTCTCGCCATCAATGTGCACTATGTCTGAAATGATTTGCGGATTTCTGCCCATGCATGTTCTAACATTATCTTTGTTTAGTTTTTGCGGGTTCATTTTTGCATAATTGGTAGTTGTAATTAATAAACCCTCTTCAAAACTCCCTAGAATTTCAGAAGCAGGCCCCGTGTCTTTTGTAACGTCTAGAGGCAATTCACAAATATCCGTTTTGTCGGGGTCGACTTTTTTGCAGCGCCTCATGCTACTAAACAATTCCACGAACCTGCCTTTCGAAGGAGGAAATTTAAAAGGTTTTTCCCAGAAGTATTTATGATCTGGCACAAGGCCTCTTCTGAGAAACTTCAGCCTTTTTCTGTGATAGGTCACAGGCTGTGCTCCCTGAGCATTAGAGAAGGCAGAGTCTCGCAGACGCCGGGTCTCCAAGTCGCACGCCATCCTGAAGTCGTCCTCTTGGGTTTTGATCTCGATGGCTCCTTTTCTGAAAGACCCTTTGCTAACGCGTTTCCGTCCAAAGAGGCAGGGCAAGCTCCATATGATTCCTCTGCCCCCACAGAGTTCAAAATGGGTTTTCCTGTGCTTCCCGGGTGGAGGAGTTTGGGCATAAGATGTCTCAGGCAACAGCTCTGACACAGGCTGCACGGCCTTAGTTTCACCGGACTGCTTCCTTCCTTTATTGGGCTCCATTGACACTGCCTGATACTCAGTCTCTTAGCTCAGTTATCTTTTATCTGAAATTGAGGGGGGGGAGAGTTATGTTGTGCGAACAAAAGCACCTGGAATTTGAATACAACGCATCTCATTTGGCTCTTGTGACCGGGAGAGCAGCAGATGGGTTAAACTAGAAGTGCAGCCAAGACAGTCGCACTTCTACACCGATCGGAGCTTGACCTCGTGTAGGCTTTGGAGGAGACTAGTCCTACCTATAACTTAATCGTGTGTAGTGGCAGGATTCGTACCCATGAGCTCAGAAGCATTAGGCCAAATTCATTATTTAATGTAAAATTACACATTATGAATTCTATATACAACAGTACCTTGCATTATATCTAAAAGTCCATGGATTCAGAAGGAGTTTGTGAATTACCCTTTTATTTAATATATTTAAATAAATAAAAATATTTACTATTACTATTGTTATTATTGTTATTATTATTAAACCCTGCGTGGTCAGATTAAATCATGTTTTCTTTTTAGTAAAAAATATCACTTAATGACGAGATAATGACATCTGAGGACAGGTTTCCGTAGTTTTCCGAGTTAGACATAAAAACGTTTTCACCGCGTTCCATTCGTCCTTGCGCCTTATGTTGAATGGATGGTTGAGATACAAATTAGATGTTAAACACCATTCTATGGTGGGGTTCTGTAAACTAATTTCCATTTAAAAGACTACAACAACAAAGATTTATGTAACAATTCCCCACGGACATCTTAGCAAGCAGAACAGCCAATATTCAGGCTTATGCCTGAAAGTATGTAAGTAACGTCAATAGCGTTGCACACTGCTATATCAAGTCATCAAAACTAAAAACTTTTAACTTATTTTAATCTAAAGCAAACAAAGTTGCAATAAAATTGTATGTAGAGTATGTCATGTATGTATACAATTACGAAGTATCGTTATACCTCCTTTTACCTTTTAATTGAAACCATGAAGCTGATGACGGCAGGTGGAAGAAGACGGTGGATTCGAATGCCTATTATCCAAAGCACCTAAGGGGAATGAATTACAGGATTTTATTTGTTAATTTAGTTTTTTTTTTTCTTCTTCTTCCCCAGCTGAGTTTATAAGCTCAGGTAGCAGCTGACTAGAACCAGGGATCAGGATCTGAAGTCAGGGTTCAGCTGGCAATGACAACTTGGCTTTAAAAAAATAAAAAATAAACAGGGTTCAGGGATATTCGGGACCTTCATTAAGACATGCAGCGGGGCCTTCACTAAATCTAAATCTTCCCCTTGATTACTTCATTAATCACTTAATTAAGTGGCTTGATTGATGGATTGATTGATTGATTGATTGATTGATTGGTTGATTGAAAATATATTTCAAAGTAGTAGCCAAGGGTGACGCCTCCCAGTAACAGAACCAGTAATAAGATTCTGTCTTCTCCTATTTGTGTCTGGAAACCGAAGGGAAAAAGCTCTCCAAATAAATAAAAAAAACAAGGGCAGAGGAAGTCTAGCATTCTAAAACACTGAACTAAACTGAAGATACGATTGTCTGAAGCGCCTATGTTTTCCATCTAAAATGGAACATATAAAACCCGTTTAAACTATACTGGACCTAGTATCAACTGATACCGTATATTCGATTGCTGCTATCTCCAATTTATTGAACACTAGTTTATGTTCTTTGGGGTGGGAACCAATTTGGTACAGGACGGAAAATATTTTGGTTGTACCAGATTCGGTTCGTGATGTTTCTTAGCAACTAGTGTGAAGCAAAATAACGTCAAAATTAAAGTCTCTTTGGTAGGCCGTAAAAAAAAAATTCTAAATGCCTCGCAAAAGTAAATAGTTTCATGTTTGATGTGATATTTTATTTTATAACACAGATTACTATTTGTTCTTGTCTAATTATGAAATAACGTCATCATTCCTCATTAATCTAGCTGCAATCATTTATTTATTCCCTGTAATTGTGAAACGGAAGCTGTCTGTATGCCTGAAAATAATAATAATAAAAAACATAAAATATCAATAGTATTTCTGAAAAGTATTTTATTTACAACTAACTTGATATTTCATGCCAATAAAATGTTCATATTTCTCACACAGCCTCTTAAAGAAATATTATTGATCCAGCATTTTCATCCTAGAAGATTTAATAAACCAGCCAGCTCATACCTCTCAGGCAATAGTCTAGCCTTTAATTCATCTCCATTTTACCGGAGGACCGAACCCTCAAAATGTTTGCATTCATATTGCGCTGGATTCATGCTGCATGACAAACGTGCACACTGTCTGTGTATGGTATCATCTGTTAGCCTGTGTCTGGAAGTCTATGGTGGAGAAATCTAATGTTGTAAAAAAAAAAAAAAAAAAAAAAAAAAAAAAAAAAAAAAATACGATTATATTATTTAATTTTGGCAGAAAAAAAGAAACCCAAAATGTAATTTTGTAAATGCAAAAATTAATTTTATAAAAACATGAAAAAA
>JAOYSI010073081.1:0-20461 GCA_025775065.1 Hiodon alosoides | reverse complement strand
ATATTTAGAGAAATGGCTGGTTTTTAGTAATTAGCTCTTAGGCACATGTGTCCCTAAAGATTCATGCAACATTAAACATTAAAGTTGTGCCTAAGTTCAGGAAACCTTGCAGTTATTATTCCCTGGTTCCAGCCAAGGGAATGAGACAGTGAAGACTCCCGGTTGCCGTTCAGCCCCTTATGTCGGTCTGTTGTGGTCACATTACTGTTGCACATTGACAGCATGAAAGAGGCGAGAATGTAAAAGGGCAGCTTTGCCCTGAAGAAGCTACTCAGAGTGATTCTTTCAACAAAGCACAGAGTGAATAACGAAATAAGCAGCCAACATGTTTTATTGCCTGTAAGAAAAATTCACAGGCACGCCGGCATTCACACACACACATTTAGACAGCAGTTACCTGCATGATTGGCTTTAGACCTATACCAATATATTTTTTTCCACTCAAAAATTGTTATACAGAACCACAAAAAAGATCTAAATAGCAATCAAAATGTTACATTATTTGATATCAGGCCAAAAATGCCTACAACAAAGTAACAATTGACTGTTTACTTCATACTAATGTAGAATTTTTGTAGTATGGTAATCATAACACTGAAACCAATGTGAATGGAAAGTGTAACATATAAAGCATTTTCAAGGCTTTTCAAGGCAATCACAGCAGAAGACCCATACAATAGGCAGCAGTCTGTTCACAAAATTGCTCTAAATAAGTTTTAGCCTGGAGGAGACAGATAAGGATCCACCAAGAGCTGTACCCTGCAGAGTCAATTGCATTAAAAATAAACGTTTCTTCAGTTTTGGCTGTTATGATCCAAGCGTATGAGATGTGAACCTAGGTCATCACAGATAATATTGGTTTAGTAAAACAATCTGACTTTGACAGTCAAATGCAATCTCAACGGTTCCTAGTGTTTTTGTGTGCGTGAAATATGTGTGCTTGAAATAGAAATTAAACTCCAGAGAAGTCTATTTTAGGTTGTCTGTCGGCGCCTTGGAAACTTCTTAAATTTTTTAACAGTTATAATTAGCGGTTTTAAATGGGACTGATGCACTGCATGAAGATACACGTCTAAAGAGATCGCTTCTGCATTGACCATAAGTTAAATAAATCCTACAAGTCATTGTTTAACCGGGCAGAATTACCCTGAAACCGACCTAGGCGTTTTTAGCTACACCCTAAAGCATTTACATCAATCGGTTCATAACAATCACTTTATAGTCTGATCACCTCCAAAGGTTTTGTTTGCAGGCTCAAAACTATGGCCACTGATTAAAAAAAAATCCCCGCTTCTGTTGATAGCTTCGACTGGAACAATTTCCTTTCGGCTTAGTTGTTCGAGGGAAGTGGAGCTAAGAGCGTGATGGATGCTACAAATATGAGTAGAGGCCAGGCAGGCTGTTCATGCTCTCAAAGGGCTGTCTGTCTTTCAGATGTGTGATTCTGACGGCACAAAATCTGAGGGTTAGCTCCAAGGAGCTTCTCAGGTTAATTTGTGGAATTCTAATTAGTCCTCGCACAGGGGGGGAAAGAAAAAAACCCAATAATGCTTGAAGCCAGCAATCAAAACGTCCTTTTGTTTTTTGTATTATCTAGAAACGTCTTCCCTATAGTAGTGCCCCCTGCCTGTTTCTAAGGTAAGTTATAGAGAAAAACGTGAATGCACATCTTTTGCTGTCATCCCTTTGAGTGGGTGTAGGATACGAGTTCAGTATCATTAAATATCATGAAACGTGTGGGTTTTCCATATGTATGAGGATCCTGCCTCTTGCCTCCTTGCATAAACTATTTATAGCTCTGCTGTATCCACTAGGATTGTCATGTGACGCGAAAAGTATAATCTTCTCCCACAGCCACTGTCATTGTGATCACGTTTTTGTAGAAGAAGTGCCTCTATTCAGGGCAGTTGTAATAGATTATGCGATCAGTCGATTGTATCTCGTTATCGCAGCTCAGCTGATAGGCCTAAAAAAGAACGCCTTTTCCATGTTGTGCCGAGAGTGCGATGCATTGAGTTTTCTCAACTGACACTGAGCGAGGAACGGAGAATGCTAAGCACTGCTGTTCCATTGGAGGCACTGCAGATAGCAAACTAGCTCATATATACAAGTTTGAATTTTATTTCCTTCTTTGTCTGATGTAGAATGTCCAGGGTGACCTATTTAACAACCCAATTGGACCATGCAATGCAGTTTTCTGGCCTGTTGTATATGCCATTGCAGAGAGTCTAGAGAAGATGAGCAGTTATTGGACTGTGCCATGCAGGTATCCACTTCTGTTAGTTTCTCTGGGGAATGTATTAAAAAACCCCACCGACAGACAAAAAAATAAAATAATAATTGTTAGGTGGGTGTTGGGTTTTTCCTATGACAAATTGAGTTAGAATCTGATCTGATACCTGGATGAGACCAGCTTGCCAGCACCACTGGTGGGGAACACTGCCTTGCCGCTGTAACTTAAATTGCATGTTGGCATGACCAATTTCCCCACATCTCCACAAACATGCCTCATCGTCTCATACTACACAGTCACTGGAACGTAGTGCACGACATCTCCCTGCAGGGCAGTTGGCTCCACCACACAACATAGTGATAAACAGACATGCACAGTTTTCAAAACGAGCTCAGGGACCACTCGTCCACACCAAAACAATAAAATGTGGTTCCCTTGAATCCCTTTTGAGCACCACCAACCAGCAAGCTGTACTGTACAAACACTTGTTGTCATGGTTCCCACTGCCCGCCCTCCCAGCCTCTCTCTTTCAACACTAATATTAGATTAAGTGCTCACTTCTCACTACAGGGTTCAGTACTCCTCTCCTCAGGCCATTTTTGAACCCTTTATTTTGCTAGAGAAAGGTAAAGATTATAGCACCAAAAGTGACAGGATCCGGCGATAGAGAATAATCCACACAGCTGAAGTCTTCCGGAGTTTGCCTCACATCAAAGCAGCATCGCCACTGGTTGTAGATAGCAGTTACAATCCAGCTGCCCTCAGGCCACCTCCAGCTTTTCAGTCCCTACTCCTATATACAATCTCTTTGAGAAGCTTTTGAATTGTTGTAGAAGCCATTTCCTTCCTCCCGACACAATGCGCATTGCTCCGTTGCACTCTAAAAGGGCAGCTGATTTGCGTCTGCGTATTTCAGTCTCCCTGCCGGTGTACGAATCAGTTTGTGTGGGTGAAGATCAATAACAATCAGTAGAGTTTCTAAGATAAGTACAGATTTAGTCTGCTGCTCACAGAGCAGGTTTTTCCTCAATGAATATCTTTCATTACTGTGTGCTGAACGACTCCAGTGTGTTGTCCTGTCACCTGTCCTGAAATTTAAATTCAGTGCAATCTTGGCCAAAAGACAACAATACTTGATGCGATTGTGCCTTTTTAAGGACCAAAATGGTTAATTTCAACCCTTCTCAATCCGTCTTTTAAAGATATGATTGCCTTGATATAACAGAAATATCAACAAAAACACAGTTGACTTATTGCATGAATAGTGAACATATTTAAAAGCAAGATGTACTAAATCTACTTAAGAAAGCAGTTTCTTGTAATGTGTAATCCTTAATATTACTCATTCAATATCTGTTTTGAGCAGAGACCGAGAAAGGGAGTAGTCCCTAATCGTGGTCTTAGTTAGAATGGAGAAGGATCAGCTGTAATAGGGACCCTTCTTAACCCCCAAGGCAAAGGCCTTTAAAAGATGTCAGATTTCCAATGAGAGATTATTCGGGGGAATTCTCACATAAATTGAAATTAATTGAATATAATGGAGGGGTGCCCCCCCCTCTGAATTAGTTTGCATTTCAACATCTTCAAATGCATAGAAAATTACTCTTAATCCTTTTTGTCTTTATTGACATTCAGTAAAGCTTTTTTTTTTTTTTGGATGATACGATTTCCATAATGGAGTTTTATTTCACGGTTTAAGAGACGAGTCAGATTGTCCTCAACTAGCCCTAAAGCTGACTGAAATATTTTTATTTGTCATTGGTTTCATTTCAACCAAGGCTCGGACGACACACTAAATACACGGAATTTAACTTTTTGAACTAGGGATAAAGTCTAGCCCAACATCACTGAGAGCCTAAATAATTTTGAGATTAACCAGCAGCTGCTCTGATTTATGCTTCCAGAATGTTTCATCTCCTCGCCCCGCCTTGCTTCTGCCTCGAAGGGAATGTGCATCTCATTGCTCATTTTGGGGGGCTGCATGGAGCCGTTGGTTGGATTTTGGTACGTCCAAGAAACAGCGCTGTCTTTTACCTCATAAACAAAGGTGTGAAACTACAAGACCCAATGTGTAATCGCAGTGTGTGAAGTCAAGCTGTTGTCATGTCTACATGACATGTCTAGGGCTCAGTGTCTGAGACCTGAGCAATGTCCCGGACATTTGCGCCAGAAGACAACATGCCAGACTCCTTTCGGCTCTGAGCTCTATCTGCTCTCTGCTCTGAGCTAAACCAATTGCTTCACGCAGTCCAGCAATAAATGGCCCCATGCCTGCCATTTCCCGGAAAGCCATCACAGAAATGAATATCCCAACTGCTTAAATAGCAACACCTTTAAGAAATCTCAAAAGGGTTCTTTTGAGTCCCCCTTGCTGCTGATTTATACTCTCTAACAGTCTATAATTTGGCAATCAACCCTGTCTTATTTGCCCTGACAATTTTAGAAGATGAATTCATCAGAGATAAAATCTGAAGGAAAGAAAAATCTAACCCTGTTTTCACAGTGAACAAGACAATGAAGTGGCCTCTCAAAACTTTTTTTTGTTGTTTGTTTGTCCAAGATATGCATCACTAATCATCATTAAACAAACTTTTCTGAATCTTAAGCCAATGAAGTATTAACACATAGCATACAAATGCTACACTTGATGAATTAATTTATAGAAAACACCATACCTTTTCATTTACTGGAAATCGTATCCGTGACTCATTCAATAATCCTATCGTTTCCCGTATCCCTACACATTTCCATTTCCATATATCTTTCCAGATATCTTTCAGGTATCATCAGAAAAAATACATGTTATACAAAATATGTACGCTGCATGAAATTGAAAGAGGTTATTTTATGTTTTTTTGTTTGTTACAACAAGCCAGTTGTATCAGTGATTCAGGCATTGTGTACTGGGAATATCAATCCCATTACACAATGTCTGAATCACTTTGCATCCCCAGTGATTAAGGTGTTATCATGGTCACTGACTCTTCCATTTAAAGTTAATGTAGTTCCATAAGCAATAAACATACATCTTTCTGGAGATTATATCCACATGCAAATCTTAATGGGGTGGGTGTTAGGGGGAAATGTGCACATCCAGTCTTCCAGTCCATTCACTTAGAGATAAATTCAATTATTCAGTCACATATTGCTTTGGTGATTGACAGGGTGGCCCACCATATCATGCAGGCTGCATGGGGATAAATCACGGATAATAGCAGGTGCTTTTCTATTCTTGGATGACACTGGTTATTGTGCCCCAGAGCTGCACGGACGCGCAGCTCCACACAGGCTAGTGAAAACGCTTAAGTGTCAGCCACCTAAAATACCTTGAGTCAAATGGATGACGCAAGAATAATGTCCGTGCACTTGCTGTGACCGACATTCGGTTTTCGCGCCCTTGGTATTACACCTGGTGCCACTCTTCCCACGAGTCCCAGGTCCTTCTGCTAGAGGTTGATGAATATTATAATCTAAGCAAACAAGGAAGCATTGTGCATGGAACAACACAGTGCAGATATTACCTACAGAAAAAGGACTGCTGCGTAAGCGACCACCAGTTCTTTCAAGGGAAACGTGCCCAGAGATATCATGAAGTTTCATAGGCCAAATTGGCATATCTGATCACACCCGTTACAGATCTCAATCCAGAGTCACAAAAACATAGATTTAATCTGATTAAGGCTTGCCACTGTTTCCCAGCGCTGGTGACCATTTATTCCCCACTGTGAACAAAATGTTTTCTCAGCAGAGAAGTTAGTGACTCGGAGACGGCAGGCTACGGCAGAGAGCTCCTGTGCCAATGCAGTGGTGGAGAGAACTCGAGAAGCTTGTACAGGAGCCAGGGCAGGAGAAGGATATAGGCTTTGCCGATAGGGATCTGTTCTTTACATCATGAATAATGGAAACACCCTGAAATGTTGACTTCAAACTGATTGAGTCATCACCTGAGAACCTCTTTGCTTGGGATTTTAACCCCGCCATTTTCACAATGTGACAAATGCATGTAGGGTAGGGGGCAATTGTAAGAAATATTGGAAATACTTTCATAGGCAATCTAAGTGTGTTTTTATTTATTTCTTAAGTACTGGAGGTGCATTATATGCTTTATCCTTCAAGATTGCATAAAACTGTAGGAAGAATCCATTCATTTGTATACATTTATCAGACAGGGAGTATTTTGGAATTTACACGTAGGCTACTGAAAATAAGATTTTATATAAATACTATTTAGTGGTAGTTAAGATTATATTGCAACTTTTGTATGTATCTGGGCCCAACCTGTCGGCAAAGCTAATGCACTTTTCAGTGTCAGGGAATCAGTATCTTTTCTTAGGCACCATTCGCCCCATAGAAAACAGAAATGGTATCTCAAGAGAATGGGCAATGGACCAAATATGTCTATATTTATAGTGCCCAATGGGACAAATTGGTTAACAGGTGAGATGATTGATCGAGGATCAAAGACGCTCCAGACTGAAGGACGTCCAGGCAGTCTGAAGGGAAACTGGTGCCAGTCTGCGCCCAGAAAGCAGGATCTCAATTGCAGATTGCCCTTGCAGAGTTTACCGAAAGACTAATAATTCCTCATTATGTATTGTCTGTTGTGTTCGAAAGCTGTCAGACATTTCAAAGGCTTTAAAAGCGCATCATAAACAGGAACTGATGAGCGCAGCACTGAACAGAATGATCGCGTATGTAATTATTCAATCTGTTTTACATCTATGTCTTTACTTAGTACGCTTCACTGGAAGCCTTGTTAATATAAGTTTTTATCTCCATGCACAGATTATCATCCATCCAGCATCAGTAATTCAGCGGTGCGGCTTCGCATTTGCGACTGAAATTGTGTTTATTCACACCTCAAGAAATGTATGGAGCTATCAAAAGCTTTCCTTGAAAGAATGTCAATTAGCAATGTTGTTTAGATCACATACTAGACCGTTTCAAAATGTTGCCGAGCCTCTGCTCCCTCTATAACAAACTATTTTCCCAAAGTCATCTTAACCTTTCAATTAAATCTTCATGATTGGCTAAATATGGGTCCTAATGCTGTAATTGCTATTTATCATTCAATCTATTCGCCCTGTATCATTTTCAAAATGACAGTGTGGACACAGCAAATGAGGGTTACGGCTCTCGGTGGCACAAAACCTTCATTACGCTGCTTGAGTCATGGGCAGATTGTTATTCAGCGCGTAACAATATTCCACCGCACGGAGTCAAGTTTGCTGGGAGGCCTTTTGCTTTCCTGGCTCCTGGTTTTTCAATTCAATTACCCAGTGCCCTGGGTCGCGGATGGTTTAACGTGAGTCATGGAGCCATAGTAACATTTAATGGATTTAAAACATAATTTAATCCTTAGTTTGTTCCGCTGTGATGGGGGAATCATTTATCTATAACAAAATTAAGCATATTTAAAGATGATTTTGACCTCGGTGACGGAGCGCATGCTGGCGCAGCACCGGTAACGGTAGTTATGTCTCCAAACCCTGTAAACCAGCGCCTAATTAAATTAAATTGTTAATTCACAAGACATGAGATTATATTGGTTTTCATTAGATGATACAACGGATAAACACAAACAAGATTTACAGATAAACATAAACTCTTCCCTTGATAAAGACTGTATCTGTAATGCACAAGCAGCCAGGTTTCTTAATAGATAAGCTTAAGGAGACTCGGAATGTGCAATTTCTGGACACTTTCACAAAACACTACATAAGTGCTTATCCACGCTCAGAGGATAGCAGGAGAAAGAACTGAAGAATTGATGGAGAATTAGCCAAATCAAAACAATGACCGCGCTTTAGATCGGTCTCCATCACTGCCTGGGACAGCAAGGTGAGAACGGTAAGGATAGTCATCAAGTGGGGCTGCACTTAACTGCAGATCTACTGTTATTGATATGCCTTTTTGAGCGTTAGGCTCCTCTACACAGACAGCTGGTATTAATCTTTCCAGTTTAATCAGACACCCGGGCTGGATAAACCCAGGCCTTAGGCTCAGAGAATAACAAATGAAGCGCTGGTCCTGAAAAATGGACCCGAATTCATACTCCATTGAAATTCATGTTCTGCATCGAGGACAGATTAATTGCTAATGTCCCGATGTTATAGATCAGAGGTTCCCCAATCTTCTGGCGTTCGGGGACCCTTTTGATAAGGGTTAAAATTCACCACGGACCCCCGCGTAATAAGGACACTACTTTTTTACAGAATTTTACATGGATTCCTTAGCCACCTATCACGGACCCCCAGGGTTGATGACTGCTATTGATGACACAGTACGTGCAGGCTAAGTGTGGCACCATCAATACTTTATGTTCTAAATTGTTACTTTGCAGAAAAGCGCTGGTTTTATAAATTTTACATAAAAGACATAACTAAGTAAAAAGAACAGCAATGGGAAAAGAATAAGGTTGAAAAATTCTCATCTACCTGTGACTTATATTAATGAAGAATGAGAACAGAGGGAAATAGCAGATCATTTATAAAACTGACATGGTGCCCTTTTAAGGCAATTTAAAGTCCTCCTTTGCATTTAAAGTGGTTTCATTATAATAAGTTTTAAATCCCTTTGCCTTGGTTTCTGTCCTCGGACGGTGAGGCTAGTTCCCTCGAAATGTCACTGCTGCCGCTTAACCAACAAAGCCATCCCTCATCCATGCTGATAAGGATCTCAGTGCAGACTAAAACACTTAATGAAGTTTGGAGACACACAAACATATACGCATAAAATCGCGATTCGACAGATCCAGATGCCATGAAGGTAACTGATCCAACCTAGGATTTAAAACCAGCAGTATTCCACTTCCACATAGTGTGGTAAAACTAGGTGTGATAAAATACTTTCACATATTTGTATATTGTATATTTAAATATAACATTTTTTTTTTTATCAACTAGGCAATCTAAGTTTAGAACTAATTCCCTCCAAGTGTCATTAGTTCCCTAAAAGCGACACTTTTAAGACACCGTCTGATCTGTGGAGCTGCCACTGTGTACAAATATTATTACCTTATCAGAACCATAATTCAGGCTTCAGAAACTTCCCCCCAAAGTATGAGGGTGCTTAGGCTATGGGAGTCTTTAGCATAGTTTGATTAGCTATATGTTTATTGTTTTTTAAGCATCATGATTGTTCTTGTTATTACAGCACTGTAACTGTTTAACGGTATTAACCTTCAACAAGTGTCTTCCCTCAGCCTTGGGGAAAGTGTTTTGTATCGTGATGCCGTGATGCCGTTTTGTATCGTGTATCTTTCCCCAGACATTTGCATTCGTAACTGAACTGAGATGTCCACTGTTGTCTCCAATCCCCTGCGTTGTTCCTGTGCTCACGAAGGCAGGTGCCTGACGTAGGGCTAACGAGGTTAGTCAGAGGGCGGGCTGGTTCCACTTTACTAACTTCAGTACATCAACACAGTGTGCGGTGAGCAGCACAGAGTAAGTAACATTGTTAATTAGTGGTCCTGCGGTTCTCTGTGGCACACATTGGCAGGAGGTAATGGCTTATACTTACAGGCAGATTGCCGTATTTCTTGCACACAGAGGCTTTAATCCAAGAATTTGCCCCAGTGATACTGCGGAAATTAGCGTTGGCAGTTACAATTATATTAACATGGGATATGATCATCCACCCAGCTCCCAACCATGGCGGGACGCACCAGATTGTAACAGCTCTGCTATGCACTAGACTGTTTGACAGCGGGATCATGCAGAAGGTGGAGTGCTTTTTCCCTCCATCTAGGTAAACTTACATTGTTACTAATATTCACCTGGGACTTAATGGTTCTCATCACACGCCTGAAAGCCTTCCTGTGCCTTTTGAAGCAATGACCTGAAATGATGCCCTCTCACCCCTCCCCAAAACAAAAACTGTGGTGGCATTGCACCAAATGGATGCAGATGTAAACACAGGAACTCCTAAACACCCTATCATTTTTGTTGCATCTGAAACGAACCAGACTCAGAACGCCTCCCGAGATGGTCGGAGTTCGGTCTGCGTTCATCAGGAGCATTCACACATAAATAAAAAATTAAACTGCCCTCAAACAGAGTTCACCAAATCAGGCAGACAATGGATCAAGTGTGGAAAACACCCTTACATGGTCTCAGGTGGTAAAATATTAATGGACCTGATTCATTACAAATTCAAGCATGCAAATGTACCCCAGCAATACTTTACATATTTGTTATATGTGTTATTCACACGAGTGTATTTAAAACTTTTCATGCAAACAGAGGGAAACTAAAATGATTGATTGATTGGAGAGATTGTACTAATCTGTTTTTTTTATTACATTTAATTTGAACAATCCGGGGCGGATCCAGATTATTTTCAAGTGGGGGGCACAGGGGGGAACAACAGTTAAATTGGGTGGGGGCCACCCAAAAGTGACTATTCCAAGCGAACAATGAGTAACATCACTAAGAGCTAATGAAAATTCGGTGGGCACACGGGGGTGGCCAATCAGGCGGGTGCCCCCCTGTGCAACCATGGAAGATCTGCGCCTGCTATAGCTATCTATAGATAATAGGTCTCAGCATCTAAGCTATTAGGTTTTTTTTTATTACCAAGTGGCCTTTCCTATGCAATATTCAGTCAGAGGCATTTTCAACAAAGGATGCAGAACAAAACTACAGCCGCACAATAGAAGCCACATCATTACTAGCTGATCACAAATCATTACTCATGATTAGTGACTTGTATAGGGAAGCTTAAAAATACATTTTGTATTTTCTCATGTAAAATTAAGAAATATAAAGCAACAATACCCTAACATGGAAAACAAATTACTGCTTCAATTTTCTGCATCCAGTTATCACTTTTTCTGCCCTGAAACTATTTTGTTTTGTTGTTTCGTTGTTGGTCAGAAACTTTTTTTAAACAAAGAATCCATGCCGATAAATTGCTTTATTTATTGCCGGCTCCTCTCCTATATCTCGAAACAAAAATAATAAAGCTGAAAAGGGTTTATTCTCCAGAGTACGTCTTTGTTTCAATTTTCAAGACATGGATTTTATTTCCGCCCTTCCACCTTTTAATAGAAATGTCACAGCTGACATTACAGAAAACACTTCTGGGTTTGATCATCGGTGGACTCAGGATTACAATCTGGGACCCATAAAAATTGTCGAGTCAGATTCATGAATTTCTGGGGGTCGCATGCAGTATCAAAGATCAAAGAGAAAAAGAGGAATACAGATTTTTTTGTTTGTTTGTTTGTTTGCATGGAATAGCTATCTAACATTACATTTGTCTCTCATCAAGTAGATGTGGTCTATTCTGCCGTTCTTTGGAACAATGATATACCCAGTCAATTCTGAGTACTGGTATAAAATTATTTAACAGTAGCTTGCAATGTCAATTGATGAGAGATTGATGAGACTGTCCAACTCAAATTTAATCATCATAATGACTAAAGAACAGGAAAAAAAAAAACGGAAATCAGAATTTCTTTAAAATCTATCAAAATTAAGATATAAATGGTTAGGCAGAGCTTTTTAAAAATGTTCCTGTTTCTGCACTACTGCAGTAAAATTCATCAGCCTTATAACTTATTTAATTGAACACATTAAATGTCGATTACTAACATTTATAAAATACGGCCGCACACTAATATCATTATTATCGTTGTATGATAACCTCATTTGCACTGCACTGTATCTTTCTGTCATGCTTCTTACTACTGTAGATCTGCAAAGAAAATAATAATATCTACAAATGAGAGGAAAAGTCTAAGAGGGGTGATGAAAAAGACTGGATGCAAAGATACTGAATTTTCATCAGCAGCGAAAAATTATCTTTTATATATGTCGAATCTTCAGGGATTTATATGTAGTTTATTACTGTCTGTGATCTCCTGCCCTTTTCCTTCCTGAGCAATAAGTCCCACTGTCAGCCTTTGACCCTTTTCTGTCACTCAAAGACAGGAGCAGAGACACATCAGTATGCAACGCACAAGCTCACTGCTCTCCCGTGCACTCATGCACACGAGGCATCACAAAAATCTACTGTGAGTGCATCTTCTTGTTGGAAAGTTTGTAAAGAAAAAGTGGGCCTTTAAAAACATTCTTATTCTTACAAAGAGGGCCATTTGACTCACCGTCATTAAACTTCTTCCCAAAAAACAACTCACAACAGGTGACAGAGCACAGTCCCTATAAACACCAAGGAGTCTACCTACTGACATAGTAGGTCATTAAATAAAATCTGTTGCAAGGTTCAGCAACAGAAATTAATGTCACATTACGGCGTGTCAAATCTTATAACCGTACAGTGACAACAGGAAACCGATTAGTGTCTGTCAGGTTACCTTGGTATGGAGGAGTGATGAACAGGAATGTTTTTTTTTCTTTTTTTTTTCTTTTTAAATGGAAAATTATCCGCGTGACCAAACAGCCTTTGTGTATAATCACACTGAACTAGCCAATTACCCCAAATTACCACTTTAAAGACCGGGACATTACATGGTCTTAAAAAAGGATCGGGTTTGTTACACATTATGTTATGTCAGGGTCAAAACAGTCTAAACAGGTTCATGTAATTTATACATTTTAAAAAGTAGTGGTTGTTACTTGCCCACTAGGTGACTGCATAGAAAATTGAAATAATTTAGAGGAAGAATATACTGGATATGCAGATCACAGGGCACACTCCTATTAATGTGCCACGAACCCCTGATATCCAAACACTACAGGCAGAAGAGGCTGTACTGTTCCAGTCCTTGGGTTTCAAACGCTGCACAGTAAAAGTGTATGTGATCCTGAAATCTGAAATCTAGCAGGCCCAAGGCTCATTATCCACTTGTCATTTCAAACTCCCTCTCTCAGAAAAGCCACTCTCTGCCACACACATATTTCTTGTTCCAGCATCAACTCCTGCAGTGAGGTGTAAGCCCTCCAATCAGTCATATGATTGAGCCAGGCTAGGGGTCAAGCACTCAATATCTTATCCAGATATCTAAATAGTGCTCCTTCCCTGGTGTAGTACCCTCCCTAGTACTTAACTGATTTACCACAGAAATAAACGACTAATTGTAAATTATGCGCATACTACGAGGTAAGCTTCAAGGACACCCCATAGATGTTAGCAGCAGATCCTTTAAGTCCTGTAAGTTGCGAGGTGGGGCCTCCATGGATCGGACTTGTCAACACCTTGAACTGGTTGTTGTGTTCTTCAAACCATTCCTGAACCATTTTTGCTTTGTGGCAGGGCGCATTATCCTGCTGAAAGAGGCCAATGCCATCAGGGAATACCGTTGCCATAAAAGGGTGTACATGGTCTGCAACAATGCTTAGGTAGGTGGTAGGTGTCAAAGTAACATCCACATGAATGGCAGGACCCAAGGTTTTCCAGCAGAACATGCCCAAAGCATCACACTTCCTCCGCCGGCTTGTCTTCTTCCCATAGTGCATCCTGGTGCCATGTGTTCACCTGGTAAGCGACACACACGCACCTGGCCATCCACACGATGTAAAAGAGACCGTGATTCATCAGACCAGGCCACCTTCTTCCATTGCTCTGTGGTCCAGTTCTGACCATATGCCCATTGTAGGTGCTTTCGGCAGTGGCCAGGGGTCAGCATGGGCACCCTGACTGGTCTGCGTCTACACAACCCCATAAGCAACAAACTGCGTGCACTGTGTGTTCTGACACCTTTCTATCAGAACCAGCAATAACTTTTACAGCAATTTGAGCTACAGTAGCTCGTCTGTTGAGATATATTGCTTTCTCAGTAATAATATAGTCTTTTAAAAATTAAGATAATTCTCTGTTCCCAGCAATCTAGAATCAAATACATTTATTTATAACAATAGCTATTTGTCTAAATAGTTAATGATCTAAGTTAATGATTTTATTTTGTCATGACCACAAAATAATATCAAAAGTAGTTGGGGTAATTAGTAGTTTGTATAACTAATTAACAGCTAAACATTATCTGAATAGCGCAATGAATTTAAATATGAAATTGCACAGGCTATGAAAAGTAGCATAATGGAAAAATCCTCATAATGCGGGATTTCGACATGGGAATACGAGCATTCAGTGTACAATTGCACTGATTGTTCGAGGACATTAAATGTTCCCCTGAATGGCAGTAACCAAATCTAGTCCCACTTATTCGAAACAACCATTAGCATCAGGAGTGCAGCAATAAATGTGTTGTTCTTTTCTGCAAAATCCAAATTTACGTCTGATGGAAAATCCACGAGATGCAGACCTATGTTTATTACCGAATCTCCAATGCCCAAGCTTTTGGGCCATATGTGATGGTAGGCTGACACTAGAGAAGAAATGGATGCATAAGCGACCTCTGAAATGTGATATCTTCATTTCAGCATCTGTATTAAGTGAAAATAATTTCTATGGATACAGTTGGTTGCTACTAGAAGATAACTAGATAAGAACAAATAGCACAACGTTCTATAACTCCACCTGCTGTATTGTTCTGGAATACTAAGTGATGCGTTATTTTTTTTTACCCTCTTCTGCATTGTAAGCCTAGACTACTATGTAGGCCATCGTACGTCTAATTACTACTCACTGTTCCTCACTTGTACTCACAATCATCCATGCACGAGAGCAGTGTCTGTATAGCTGGCAGGAGGCATTTCCACTCACAAGACATGCAGCCAACATACTGCTTGTACAGAAGCCTGCACTATTTGTCTCTATTACTGAGACATGCAAGGGAATGGGAACCTGAAAAAGATGTCCTCAATAAACCAGGGTGAAGATTTCAAGACTGTGTTGTAAAATTAATGGCCTTTCTCCCTTTTTAAAGGAATCTGTCATAAAAGCACACATCAACCCAGTGCTTCTTGTAAGACACCACCCATAAAATAGCCCCTTGGTACCTGCAGGCATTTGACAGAAATGCCCAATCAAGCTGGAAAAGGGCCCATTTATATAAGCCCTTTGAGGAGCATGAGTTATGCCTTGGCTCAGAGTGTTATTTTAATGGGCCTCCAAGCTGCCCCTATAAAGTCAGGATGCTTTTTGACATTGAAAACAAGGAACATTTATACATGTGTCTTAAACATATTATACAGCCACCACAAAGTGACTTTTATTTGATCCATAACTTTTAACCGGAATAACTGCACCTTAGCAGGGATGGCCTCCCATAAAGACAGAATCCCCTTGATTGAAAACGACAACGAGACGGAACTTTTCCAGTTCTGGTCACAGAAGGAACAAGTGTCCTGGATCAGCAGTGCTGGAGAGGCGTGAGTAAGCAGCTTCACAACTCGCCCGCCTCCTGCTTTTGGAGCTGTACGTGTTGTATAGCAGGCCTCATAAGGCCACTAGACATCGGCATTACTCCAGGAGGACTCAAATACACTGAGAAGGTTGTCAGAGGGCCTATTACCACTAATCCCATAACCTTTCTATCCTTTCAATCGACGACAAGACTTTCATATTTCATAAATCTGCCATCCTTTCCTTTGGCAATATGCTTATATGAGTTATGTCTGATGCTCTAATATAGTGCTTTTCTTTTTTCTCCAGATGGCTTGTTTGTTTATTTGAAAGTAAACAACTAACAGAGCTGCAGAAAACCCTGTGTAATACACGGGTCAGCAATAGCAAGGCCTGATTCCCTCTCTTGATGCCAGTGCTCTCAAACAGGATTTAGGCAAAGGCCCTCTGATATTAATTAATAAATCTTATTTTTGTTTGTGAAGCTGAATCTTCAACTACCCCGTCTGCCAATATTGCAAATTCAGAAGCGTTCCCTTGCAGCAAAGAACTGGCAGAAAGGCTGCAGTTGGCTGAAGTTCATCACATGTTATGCTTCCTTGTTCTTATTCCAGATCTATAACTCCGATGCCAAGGGGCTATGCTCCGAAGGGTCTTGGCATGTGTGCGCACGATTGCTGCATTCATCTTTAGATCAGATGACGAGTACGTATTCCATCCAGCACTAAATTATGCCTGGAATGGTGGGTGAAGTCGCAGGTGAGCACACTGTACAAATACGCCGTGACGGTTTCTTAACGAGGGAGTAAACACACACACTGGCACCCTCGCACGCGCGCGCACGCACACACATGCAGGCACTATACACCCAGCCACAGCTTGGCATTTATTTATTTAGTTTGGGTAAAACTCAGCCCATTTTCATTGTCCATTTTTCATTATATGTTAACCTTTTCAATAATGGCAAATGTGGAATATCCTCATGCTTGAATTTCCCGATCTACCCTTTTCCACCTTCAGTAACCATTTCTTTCTTAAGAACTTTTCTTCTTTGTTAGATAATCTGTCATGAGTGGAACAAATTGCTCAAGACAATTGTTTGATCGAGAGTAGTGGCCCCTGGGCATCAATTAAGGTGTGGCACGGACTTGATTGGAGTCACTGTAGAGTAGGCCTCAGTTCTCCCCCTGCACTGAACATGCAGATACTTTTATCTCATGTGTATGCATGGCATTTTGATAATACCTTACATTATATTGTGTAATTATGTGGAGAGACTTTACTTAGTCATTTTACGTTCTAGCTATGATGCAACATTGATGTTTATCCGGCATTAAGTGTAAGCATGGCAATTTGGTGATACATTGAACAATATAATGCAATTCTGTGGAGCGACGTAAAATTGTCATTTTACATTGTCACAACATTCATGTTTTGTGAATGGTTGCTGGTGGAGTTCTCTTTATCACTGTCACAGGATTAGAATTGTTATGCAAGGCACCAGAGATGTACAGAACCCTACAAACCATTGTGCATCTACAATAAAACTAATGAAAAAAACCCTTAGATTTATTTGGGGATGATCAACAGGTGGCCCCCCTTCTCCTGAAATAGGGTATTGTGGGTGATATCACTTCCTTAGCGGATGCCCTTATCCAGGAATACTTGCATGGGGTGAAATTTAAGCGACCCCCGTCGTACATCATCTAGAAAGCTGTCTCAGTTGTCATTCTACTCTATATAGCTGAGGCAATATTACCATTTGAGAAGCAAACTCATCTCAGATTTTAATATGGTGCCCTCAAATTGAATCAATCTTATTTTAATTTCTTACACAAAATATTAGACTAGGCAAACACATCTCTGTATTTTGCTTTCCTCAATGGTCTCTCCTGCCTTTCTTGGTCTCACCTACAAATATTGACCAGACAAAAGCAAGCAACAGCAGCATGGCAAGAGAGAAGCCTGGTGACAGTAGGCAGCTTATTCTACACCCCCCTTGAAGAGCATAAAAAAACACTATTCTTTTAATTAATTTATTAATTCAATAAAGCATAAAATATACCAAGCGTGTCACGAGATGGGTGTTTTGTCATCTTTCCTTTTTTGCCTTGAGAAAACTAGCTATAGAAGGTTTATGAGTCTCATTATCGAAGCCATGTTTCAGAACGCATGGACCACAATATTGTACTAATGGGATTCACAATAAATTAAAAAAATATTTTAAAAAATAAAAACAGAATTCATAACAGAAAATCCTCTGTATCTCTGTAAAATAATAATATTTGGATATTTCCAGTGCCCTTATCAATTATCTATATTATTTATCAAATAAAGTTAAACACCGGAAGAGGCAGTGTGAGAGAGAGCATGTTTTCGGTGCGTCTGAGAGAAAATAATTTATTTCTTGAGGGACACAACCCATCAAGATAAGGAAATTAATTAATTTGAAAAAATGTTGAACATTGAAGTCACTTGCATTTGTCTGACTACACTCAGGCCCGAAACTAAAATAGACAAATAGAATTCAGTCGTAAGAAACCCCAAAAAATAAAAATAAATTATATTTCCCAAACATACACATGCCCAGCACATTAGCACAATGTAAAACCCAAGACAATAACCATTCAACAACATTGTAATGCACTGTGGTTGTGAATTAATTTTGGACACTTGTAATGAAGGACCTGATGGGACTGCAGATAACACTGGCTGACTTCAATTAAACTAAATCCATATCATCTCCACTACTTGTACCGACGAGAACACAACATCAAAAACATTGAAATGTAATTAAGAAGGGTGGGGTGGTCAGTTCTGTCTGAAGAATAAATTTAAAGCCGGCATGTAATTACTCACCAACAAGTAACTGAATGTTAATTGAGGCACCAATCACTGGTGACAAATTAAAAAATAATTTGGAAAAATAAATTGATATGAATTCCCGATGGTTCATGAACTGATGGTACATGGTTCCGTCACTCCTCGATTCATTAGCAGTTATCAGTTCATAAACCATGATGCCACTTGTTGTCGTACTGACGCCACCTCTGCTAAGTGAAAAACCGTACCAGCCCCACCAACTAGCCTGTTCATTATTGAACACTGTGTGAATCCGTCAGTAACACTTAAAATCCAAAACAATTTTAAATGGGTCTTAAAATAGTTACTGAATTACAAATTGTTTGCCGGTTGTTTTAACGGTTAAATAACCGAAGAACTTGGACTTGACTGTGGTTGTCTCCTGTCCAAAACACGTGGAAAGAAGAAGACAAGAAAGGGTTTGCCATCCTGGTGAAATTATGTGAGGAGCTAAATTAATTCCTTTCCACATATGGCAAGTTTATAAAATGCAATTCAGCCCATTAACCAGGAGCTGTGGGAAATGGGAGAATATTAGGTATGTGGTGTGATTGACATTTTAATTTATTGCAGGCGGCCGCTTTTCATGAGATGAAAAGAGTTTGCTTCTGTTGTCCAATTAATGGTGGATATTGAGAGAAACTGAGGGAGACACATTACTAGGACCCATTTGAACCTCACTGCAGGTGTGTGGAGCCCCTCCTGCTTCTCAGCAAGTAAAATCTTTTTGTTAAAGCCCTCATTTAAAGGCAGAGATTGACGTAGTGTTTGGTCATCTGAAAATAGGTAGTCAGTGAGTTGTTATAGCCAGACAAAGGCTTCTGTTCCTAACAGTATACTTTCTGTAAAATTGTCTGTAACTGTGTGCTATATGCTCAGCTGCAACAATTTGGGAGTGTTATTTAGGCTTCAGACCTTGATCTTTAAGGTTATAACCTCCAATGCTTGCAAAGGCTAAGGCTGCCTTCTATTAGTTTTGCATGGTAGCTAGGTTTCCACGCTGTTTTTGTGCCTTTTGCTTGAGTTGGCAAACTTATTTAATCCGAAAAGGCATCAAGACATCCAACTCCAGATCAGGACACCACTACAGGGTTGTGATGTTTCAAGTTTATTCTGAATGTCTCAATGAACAATGACATGTTCTATGTTTTGCCAATGTTGAAATCGTTTCAACACCATAATGCGATTAATACACACTGTCTATAATTACAGTGTTAAATGAATCAGTACAATGTAACAAAGGGATACCTTTGCTTCAGCCTTGAAATGGAGTTGTATTCATATTTTAAGGATTATAATGTCAGTGTGCTAGAATCTCTTAGAAGCCATTGGCATCACGGAGTGATACTTTTCTGCTGTGCTTCCCTGAGCACAGGAATACCCACAGTGCTTCATTGGACTCAACCGACACAACTGGCTCCTGCTTTATGCAACTGGCACCTTGGCCCACTGGTAAAATATACTATTGGCCATGTTAAACGATCACATACCACCTAGGAGGCTGTATAACCAGACAGGTTATTCATTCGAGCAGAGTCTCTTTTGTGTTAGTCACATTATGCCTAGGGCTTTAGAGTCTAGCTCGAGTTCTGCATCGTCTTAAACAGAAAACAAAGATAGCTGAAGGGAATAACGTTGAGATTAAGCAGGCGTGATGGAAATAGTGTGAAAGAGATGTGTTCAGTGCAGCTAGAGCAGGCACCTAAACTAGCACGTGGAAAGCCTCTGCTATGATTAGACACTTAGACACTTCAATAAAGACGCTACAAGAAAGGGATATGAAAGAGAAGCCAAAACCGTTCATTAAATTAGTGTTAAGATGTAATTTCCTGCTTCAGTTTGCCCTCGAAATGTCAACTTCGAGAGAAGTTATTTTAAAACTAAAAAACCTATTTAAATTCTCCTTACATCTGGAACTGCTAGTGTCTTACTGATCTAAATCGACTGAAACAAGCAGATGAGCCTGTTGACTGCATGTGTTTTGTCTGCATGATTCAAAATGACCACATCATAGCGAAATAAGTTTTGCCCTTCATTGACAATTACAGATGCACACCTGTTTCAGAAATAAGTATACCTTCCTATAGAGGGGTCTTATAAAGCAAGCTAATCTTCAGTACAATTTGATCAGTTCACAAAAAAAAAAAAAAAAAAATA
>JAOYSI010073080.1:0-11576 GCA_025775065.1 Hiodon alosoides | reverse complement strand
CCCCTCCCCATTTTAAATCGGATGCTACAATCTAAACTCACCTGGTGCAGAGACTCAGTTTAAATACTGGTTTGCAGTAGCTTTGGTAACAGACTTGGATTACTGAAATGCAATCTCTCGCTGTATGGAAGAGGTCTTCTCCCAGGAGGCCAACATATAAAGGCCTATAAAACACACCTCAAGTCGCCCTGAACACCTGAGGGGCTACAGCGACAGATTGTCAATAGGACCATTATAGGCGCTGTCAAGGGATGTGACATTAACCAAGCCTGCTCCCAGTGACAAGCTGGGAACAGAGGTTTACTATTACCATCTGTACTCCGAGGCTGACCCACGCGCGCAACGAGAAACATGCTTTGTATACACACCCAGAGAGACGGTTCAGCACACGTTCTCTCAGCAGAAATACCAGTTTGTTGTGAGGATGTCACTAAGATTTAAATGCTTGTGTGTCTTCAAGTTATTCCGAGGTAATCCTCACTCCATGAAAATAGTAACACAATGGGTTAATTAATAAAAAAAAATGCAGACCTACTTCGCATTTAATGTAAAACAGGCAAATTTCTATGACACCTCAAACATAATCACTCATTGATTATACGTAAAATTTATTTTACACCAATTAGAACTCAAGGAGTATTACAGCCACACCCATGCGGTTGTACATTTAAATTTAATTTTTTAGCACTATTTAATGTTTTCTGTGTCTAAGGAGTGTAAAGGTAAAATGTATTTTAGATCAGTTTAGAATAATAAGACATTTTTTATATTCTTATATCTTATATTATTATCTGGCTAATTATATTTTGAGTCATACGACTTTCTCTCTATATGTGTGTCTATAATGCACAATCATTTTTGTTTAAAAATGTGAATTAAATGAAAAGGCACACTTTCGTTATAAGGATATTTATTATATACACAGGGTGGATTAAATGTATGTCTACAGTTCCCAAAATGATTCAGTCAACTCCCTCCAGAAAGCATGTGTTGATTTTCCAAAAATTGTTCAGTACTGACTGAAAGTAGTCATTAGTCCAGTTTACCAGCCAGGTCCTCAGGGTCGATGTGTGGGTGCGTGCGTGCGTGCGTGCGAGCTTGCGTGCGAGCGTGCGTGCGTGCGTGCACTGGAGTGGCAGATTTAACCCTGTGCTGAAGAACAGATGTGACTTAACAGTAGCCACCAAGTGCTCACAAATCCAACTCAATGCAATTACAAAAGGTCCAAGAATAAAGAGAAAAAGTGAAGCAACAAAGCAGAATCAGGGCGGCCAGGAAAACTCAAGTCATACACAGATTCGAACTCTCTCTCTGTCGACACGATGAGCCAAGTCGACATGAGTTTAATTGTCTCCGGTGTCTTGCAGTCGGAAATTATTTTTCACATTGCTGACCAGGTAAAGTGGAGGGTCTCCGTTAGAAAGTTGTGACATTGTTTGATGTTCACTCACAAAATCAGAGCACAGTCTCTCAATACTAAGGTGACTACTTGATGACTCTGTAGGTGGCTGGAGATAGAGCTAATTTCAGAGGTGGTAATTAAAACCACAACAGGCAAAATATCAGATAAAGACCGTTTGCCGGACGTTACCTCCCACAATGTGCTTCAATGCAATCCACGTCAGCAATTCCTACTAAAATGTGAGAAGATTCCCACATAGATTAGATTACAATGCCCTATCGCGAAAATTGTGCAAACTCCATGGTAGACCTGTACTTGCCACATGGTCCAGTCATGCCCCTACAGCTAAATTTGATAATCTTTACAAAGACCCCAGGTTTCCAAGAAAGCTTCCAATCGTTTCACAGGGTTATCATCTGATACTTTCCACATCCCAGCAGTAGGTCAAATGCAACTTAAGTCTCCAGGATCCAGGAGTCTGAATGCAAAGTCTGGATCATCATCTGCAACTATCTAAGACATTATTCAGGACAGACTCGAAACAGAGTACTGACAGGGCTCTTTGTTTTTGTATTTTGGTAAGCTCCCTATGGTGAAATTATTAAATATTAATAAAAACTTAAACAGAAATCTTCTGTGAGGGTTTGTTAGGTAAAGCATATATCTCTGAGAAAAACAGCATGTTCAAATGACCTGAGTTAATTAAGGTTCCACCGCATTTATATTTAAATTAATTATTGATTAGCCGGTAGGATATTAATGTTTTCAAAGCGCGGACGTGTCTCGTAGCAACCGGAAGCCAACAGTTGTGAGAGACACGTGTCGTTTTTTAATGAATATGCAGATAATTAATACGCAAGATCTAAAACATTATCCTTAATAATAGTTAGTGTGTTACATTCATGTGTTTAATATTCTGGTATTAACTGTAAGTAAATCACTACATTTATGTGTATTTCTGTTGTTGTATTTTCCAAGCACTCATGATGTTAAATTATTGTTTTAAATCTAAATCAGCGTAGGGCTGAAATAATTAATCGAATAGCTCAAATAATACGATTACAAAAAATTTGTAATCTCCCGGGAGTAACGCCTTATTGCTGTACTGAAACGCTTACCACCATGAAATAATATAAAAATGTTTTATTAAAAATGTATATTTGATATATTATGCGAATGAATTAGAATATATTCATGACAACATTTAGGTAATAAAACTGATAAACAAAGACTTGTCGCTAGATAACACCAACCTTACGTTAGTTAGCTAGCGATCAAAAAGTCTCTTAGTAGCCCACTCCATTAAGAGATTGTTTTTGAAATTGACTTAAAATCAATGCTGACACCATTTTCTTTTCACCGGTCGGTAAATGTTCATATTGTTAAGATTTATCTTTTTTTATTTTTTTTTATTTTAAGAAGTACGCATGTCTAAATGTCTATAAAGTATCCATTTTCGCTTTTTTGGCAGGAATGAACAGCCTGATGGCTGTCTGTAACCTAGGTTGCCTAGACGCTAAGCGTTTGGTTTCCACAGCATTTCCCTTGAAGCATTATTTTGATTGTGTCTCATCTTTCGTTGACAGTGTTTGTATGCCCATATAATCTTGTTGTCATCAGATCCATTTTTTTTTATTTAAAAGCCCGGTATGCATGGGTAACCAAATTCAGAAATAACATGCCTGAATTGGCCATTTCTTCAGTGCACTTCTCATTACAGAGCACCAATGGCCAATTTCCTTCAACCTCAAGGGCTTGCACTTAGCCAGCATTTATGAAACCCAAGCACGAGGAACTACCATATATCCTGTTCCGTTTATTCAGTTTAAATCTTTAGTCTGACATGAGAGTCAGCTTTTACTTTTTGAACCTGTTATGAGAACGGCACCATGGTCTCTCTCTGGATTCTCACCAATCTCTGTGTCGTGCATTTTGTACTTCGAGCTATTGAAGTGTCAGTAAAACTCTGTTTTCCCTGAATTATTATATGCTCCCCAGTGAGATATTTGGTTTTCTCTTCAGAGAGAGAATGACCGCCTCCAAGCCAGAAACGGTATGGTAATGTGACTCAATGTACTTTGAACTCACACTTGAATTGACAAAAGTGTTTTTTTTTTTTTTTTTTAATGAATCTAGACTTAATTCACTCTCTTAAAATGGACACCACTAATTAACGGGTTGAAAAAGCAGTTAATGCCTTTACTAAATGGGATCAATGTACTAATTAAAGATTTAAGTTAACCCGTAGAGATAAAAAAAGTTCATTCTCAGACTCGAAATGCTGTAGTGTATGATTAACTTTCATTCCTCACTTTTCCAAGGTTGCAGGGGAATACAAACTTTTCAAAAAGGTTCTTAGGAAAATAATTAAATGAAAATCTATTAAACTTTGCATTGTTAGCTCCTGTAGTATTTGAAAAAGATGGAGTGGCAAGGAAAGAGTACAAGGTTTTCTATCCTTCGGGCTTCATATTCAAGCGTTAGTGATTCACCATTTCATATGCCCAAACGACATTGCTGTGTTGCATCTTTCAGGTCTTTAAAAATGTGTGAACCGAATGATTCCAAAGTTCACCATAACATGCTCGAATCATAACCATTGCCTTTTATTTGCAATTAACATTAATTACCAAGGGAGTCATGACATTTACACTCTGCTGATTTGTAACAGCTTGGGATACTTAGGAGAGCCCCCAACTCATTCTGTGAGTAATTCATGTTCACACCTTTGATACTCCTTGGGAACTCAACAGAGTAAATCCTTCTTCTAAAAATGACACAATTCCTATTTAAAAGCAGTGTTGTTTCAGGTTGACAAAAATGCCAACACTGAACAGAGAGAAGAGTGTGGGGCGGTACTGAGACGTGGGGTTACACGTTGTTGACATTGGTGGTGTGGTAAGAGAGCAGTTGAACTGGTGCTAATGCAGGTGTGCTTGACTCACAATCCTCCGTGGGTGAAAATGTCAATCAGACTTCTTGTTAGAGGTCTGCTACAAATCGCAATTAGAAGGATTGATATTTAGCTGTGTGTTCATGTTACCCATCCATTGACTGATTCCACTTCACCTGCCATTCGAATCCGATCTATTTAACATGTAGGCTCTCCAATGGATTTACATTATGTAAATTTTTGTTACTATCCATCAGAGATAGTTCAGTTCAACAAGAGAACAGAGAAATAAATCAGATATGAAAAAAAAAAAATGTATTGATTTAACACATGAAAAGAAAGAGAACAAATTCCATACTGTGGAATTTACAGATGGGGAGAATAGCATGGAGAATTTCCTAATGAGTTGGACTTCCTGTTAGCCATGGGCTTATCTATAATCCCGGTGTTTCCCCTCCCATTCTGGTGCCAAAGTGTTGAAAGTAAGGCAGCCTGTGGGTATAACTGAACTTACTAAAATGGAAATGTGAGAATAATAGCAGAAAGACACCACAGGCTTCCTTCCGATGTGTTGAAAATGCTGTAAGTTTTAAAATAGAAAATGTTCATATTCTTTTCTGAACCACTGTGAAGTCTGCTAGGAATTACAAACAATTCTATGAACGTACTCTTCCATTGTAAGATGATGATAAAGACAGGATGTGTGAATGCATGCATCTTAATATAAATATAAATATATATATATGTATAAAGTAATCAAACGTTCACACCTTGAGATTGGACATACCGTAAGATCAGGACAGCATAACACCATTTCGTTTTGTTCTTCAGATAATGAAGTAACACAGAATGATATAGCGTGCAGCACATTACTATAGCGGACGATGGCTACCCCTAACTGAAATCTATTTGCAGTTTACCCCCAAGGGACGTATGCCCTAACAGCCACACGTCCTGAGACAGGGAGCAGAGACCTGTAGGTCTACCTGGGATTTTGATGGTTTTGTCTGACCTTTCCTGAGTGGGAATATTTTTCATTTGCTTTCATCTCCCAATTGTGTCTCTGTGTTGGAAGTTAAATAAAGAAGGGAACCGCCCCAGGCTTATCCCCCTGAATGGTGATTTTGACTCCTCAGTCCTGGTCCAACCCGTCAGCTCTGTGTGCACGCCTGGCAGAGTGCCACAACGGAACGACAACGTACGAGGATTTTTAAAAACAGGGGCATTGTTATAAGGGTGGTAAGTTAGGACAAGAGGAATTAAGTGGCATGCTTCCTAGTGCATCTGTCACGAATCAACCGAGCCGCAGGAATCAGACTGCCACAGGGGGTGGGAGGAGGCTAGCTGAATCATCGCGGGAGCAATAACACCGTGTGACGTGAAAAGTAGTTGATTTGAACAGTTGATCGCGTGCCAGTCGATTGGCTTCCCACTGCGTTTATGTCTTCTCTGTTGGGTTGGCTAGTGGATCCGAACCTGGACGCGCTGCTCACTTGGGTAACCTGTGGCACTGTATTTCTCTCTCTGGTAGAATTGTTGATGACAGCTTCTGGAACAGCCTCATGGATCTGCATCATGCTGATTCAGGCAACAGTTTCAATAATGCTAGAAATTACATTGGTTTGCAAAACACGTGTAACTTCTTTGTAACCTCCTTAAAATGCATTTCTTTAATTTATCTTTTAAAAAAGATTTTAAAACAATTGTGCTTGAAATTCTCCAGGAGGCAGATTCCCCAGCCGGATTTGACTGATTTGTCAAAAATATCATTAGAAATGTTCCAAATAGCATCCTTCAAATAGAAATTTACAGATTACATTTCTTTAGTAAGGTTTCAGATTTTATCAAGTTACAAAGTTTCAGTGGAACAGGCACACAGACTGACATCTTTAGTCTTTGAGAACTTCCTGTTGAGAATTCTTACCCATTTAGAGGAAATGATTGAGACGGACAAAAAAGTGGTACAACAGTAGAGGTCACATGTACAATACTAAAGGAATGAACGTTCAATCACTGCAAGCATTCATGCATACAAATATAAGGTAATAGGACAGAAAGACACTACGCCACAGAGAATATACGGCATACTTTTTGGTTTCATAATTACATGCATGATGTATTTTAGCTGAGAATTGGAGGAGTTTATTACCCAAGCAAATTTATTGTATCAGTAGTATGTAACGTAATGATATAAATTACTGTATAATGCCATATAATTAAAAAAAAAAAAAAAAAAAAAAGATTTCTTATCACTATGGTAACAGCGCTTATCAATATCTGCACTGATTCTGATGTCAGAAAAAACCCCAAAAACAACCAGAAGTAATAATTGTATTGCATTTACTTTTGCCCTTCAGTTGGGTGCAACATTAGCTTTGTGACACAACCCTCTAACTTTTTCAGGCAACCATCATTGAGTTGATGTTGATGCAGCAGTGCATAAACTTAGCATGGCAGTTCTGACAGGGAACAATGAGTCTCAAGGCAGGACAATCGAAGCTGTAACATGGCCAATCATTCACCAGGATAAGCACTGTGCTTCAGTCATGTTCCATCAGTGAGATTTCAGATATTTTCACATTTTCAGAGGCTTGCTCTGATGCCCGGCCCTAAAAAAATAAATTAAAAAAATACACCACAAGGACTGGATGTAAACCTCAACAAAAAACAGTTTTGAATTTCACAAAGCTGATAATATCGGTATAATTTTGACATACCTGGACTGTAAATATGGTCTGATTATGGTTTCTGTTTGGAGAAAGTCAAAGCAAGGCTACAACCCCCACTGCCTGTTTCCAACTCTTAAAAATATTAGTGGATCTGTTATGATAAGGGCAGCCATCTGGTGGGAGTCATTGCATCCAATCATTACATAGTGGAATTATGGCCAAGGAATACAAAAACATTTTAGGTAACCAGGTGTGTCCTGTGGCGGGAATGTTGTTTCCTCAGGTGGTTCCGTTATCCCAAAACGATTATTTCCTCCATAAACTGTCCTGAAAGGATTTAGGAGTGGTTTTCTGAACACATGGATGACGTAAAACCCCTTCAATGATTGCCCCAACCGCCAGATCTCTGCATCAGTGAACCTTTATGTGGAACTCCGGAACACAGAGCACAGAGTTGGTTTCCACCACCTTTCAAAATACCGGAAGCTTTTGGTATTTTTTCTAACTAATAGAATAAGAATAAGAATAAGAAATGTGCATAACAGCATTCCAAGATAACAGTATTCAAGCTGTTCTGAAGGAAAACGCCCAACAGCTTATTAGTTAATAAATAGTCATACATTCCTTTGTGCGTGCATTATTCTGTCTACTTCGTATATGTTTGCCATTTGAATGAGGTTGGAGAAAATGTTGCTGTCCTTGGTGCTGAAATAGGCTGGCTTTATTTATAGCTGTAGTTAGTTTATTATTATTATTATTATTATTATTATTATTATTATTATTACTAATATTTCTTTTTTATAGTATCTTACATTCTGATTTGCAATTGTACTCAGACTATTTTATAATCTCAAATTAGAAAACAAATCCAGGACAAAATACTGAATGAGCAATTATTTGCTGATGTTATTTGCTTATTATAAATAATATTATTATATTGAATAAATAAGCAATCATTTGCTTATTTGCGCCAAAATTGTATATGTGAAAATATTTTTCTCAACTTTTAATGACACCATGTTTAAAATTACTTTAATAATATTTTTGTATGTTTCTAATTTTTACTGACACGTGAACAATATTCTGTGTGAAAAACTGTGCATGTCCTTATACTATTTTGTGTCATTTCTGTATTTTAATTAAAGTTGAAATGGAGAGAGGTCAGAGTGTCTTTTTAGAGAGAGGCTTGTAGTTAATTATTTCGGGAAGGAAAGAGGATGATGACTGCTTTTGAGGGTATAATGCACACCACTTAGATTCCCATTATATCTGTAATATTTTTCTCCAAACCACATTCTGTCTCCCCCGTCCCACCCACAGTTACATCATTACTGGACAACGGCAATCTTAATATTGAAAAAAAAAAAAAAAAAAACTGCTTTAATCATTATTTAAACAAAAATGTGTATTTTAATTTTCAAAAAGCAATAAAAATAGCGTAGCTTCTTTCCTAGCAATATCTGAACCTTTATCTGAAGTCTTTGTGGCTGTGCTGCTTTTAATCTCAGCTGTAAAGTTGAATGTTTTTCAGTGAGGTTTCTTAGTTCAACACCAAATTAAGCTCTAATACATACTAGCTCTAACGGTCTAACTAGAGGCTCACGTGTGACAGACGCTGAAACGAAAAAAAAGACTGTTTTGGCATGTGCGATCGTTTACATTTAGCCTGCATTGGTACAGCAAAACCATTTATTATGTGGTAGCTTAGCAGACACTTTTATCCAAAGCAACTTACACGTCTTAAAATTTTTTTAATTTTTACTCTCAGATCATCTTTTGCCTTAAAACGTTCAGATTGTGTGCAAAATCTGAAGAATCTAGTTGTCTGGCTACTTTTCTGTTGTCCATGGCACGTTGACACAATCTGTAATTAAAATGAGCCTGAGCCTAGCCCTAACCGTAACCTAAGATATAAAGCATAGTGACAGTTGATATTATATGATTTTAAAGCTATGGAGAATAATCCATATGACATTTTTCAGTACAACAGAAATGTGCTGTGACAATTTATTATCAATAAAAGCTAGCCATTGGAGCACGTCATCAGTAGACCCTCAAAGTGACAGACACTTGTGCTGTAGGACTCACTAATTCATTATAATTAATGTAGGTTTGACGTGTAGGTCTGGATATTTTGCTCAATCATTCTACCCTATCACAACCAGTGTATAATACATCAAAAAAGGTCCACACTTTATAGCTTTGGAAAATGTAGGCTTTATAAAAGTAAAATAAATACTTTTGCTTCATACCAAAAGTTGGATGAATACTGCTACGGATAACCTGCAATATGCAGTGTCAACTAAAAAGGAACATTATATGAACCGATTGAATGATAAACCTTATGCTCTCATCACAGATAATGGTAATTTAATTGCATACAGCCAAGTGAAACACCTTTACTTGAGACAGCGGTTTATAATAGAAATATATTTATGTATCCAGGAACATGAAAACTGCTTTGTTTAAATATTCTAAGTGCTATATTAAAGGTTACTGATCTGGAACCGGCAGAGAGATGACAAATACTATATCCTAGCAGTTGATTGATGAAGCCAGCGGTATCATTGTAAACGTCTTTAATGTGCAATTGTGCACAGATGCTGCGTCTGCAACCTTTTTGTTCCTTTTTCGAACTTGACGACAATGTCAATGTCATCTGAAACTTTCTGTTCCAGCTACAAAACTATAAACCTCATTGTCATCAAAGCATTGTTGTTCCTACTATGGAAGAGACAATCTCAATGTCATCAAACCATTATTGTTCCGACTACCAAGTTGTCAACCTCAATGTCACTAGAACATTACTCTTCCTGCTATGATCCTCACAAAATGTCCATGTCGTTTCAGCTTTTTTGCTGCTAATTAAATCAGTTAATTAAAATTCATCAATAGCTTGACATGTCATCCAAACTTTGTGTTGTGTGTGCTTTCAGCTGGGTCAGACAGTGTGATGAATGGCATCCCCAGTCAGGTTCATCACTAATTATTTTAAGAACATGCCCGGGGTGCCAGATTCATGGGCAGTATCAGGGAAACAGTGGTCCCAGGAGGAATTCAAGCCTGGCGGAGGTAAGGAGTCCTGAAGAGGATTGGGCAAGTTACTTTGAAAATGTAATCAGGGCCTTAATACTGAACACATGTTTTAAAAGAAGAGCGTCCAGAATGACGTTCCTCCACAGGGTTGCTGGACAACTCCCCCTTCGGGACAGGGTGAGGAGTTCTGGGAGAGCCTCAGAGAGCCTCTGAATGCAGTCGCCGTTCCTCCCGATTGAGAGGAGCTAGTTAACTTAGTTCCGACATCTGGTAAAGATTCTCTTTCGAGCTTTACCGAGCATGTCCACTGGGCAGAAACCCAGAGGCCGACCCAGGCCTGGAAACGCCTGTGATTGTAACTACGACTTTGTGTTGCCCCCTGAAAATGTAACTACGTACAGTTCATTCTGATTTGTGGATTATTTTTTAATTTTTTTTTTACTGACAAACCCACCCTCTCTGGTTTGAACGCTTTTGAATTCTAATATTAATGTGCTACATATTTCCGTCTGTCAGAAATGTTATACTGTCATCTTATTCTCAGAAAAGCTTAGCCCCCTCGGTGATCAAAAATAGGCAGCCATTGTGATACACTAATTCGCGCAAAGTCAAATTCCAGTGCTTTACTCTGTGCTCGTAAATTTGCCTGTCAGCTGAAGCCTTGTCTTACTGTCTATCTTTCGGAACATAATACCTCATTCACTGTGTGCCTTGCAAAAAAAATAAAAAATCTGAATGACAGAAAATGTCCAAACAGTGGAGCCAACGACACCCAAGATTCAGACTGGCAGAACTGTGAGTGAAAAAAGGAACAACTTTAATGGAGCATCTTGGCGCAGAGTTCACCAGCAGATCAATACCAGTCCGAGAATGTGAGCATTTTGTGTCATGGCTTTGAAATGATTTGACAGCCCTGAGAGCTGAAACTGGGCTCGGGTTAGAGGGGTTTTGGGTCACTTGTATAAGAGCAGGCCTGGGGAAAATGGTGGGGATGAGAAATGCCTTTGAACCAGGACATAAAAATCAATTAATTTCAGACTTGATTTATTAAATGGGAATTAGCTGCACTGTGTGTGTGTGTGTGTGTGTGTGTGTGTGTGTGTGTGTATGTATATATATATATATATATATATATATATATATAGTCCAGGCAGGAATAATATCTATGAAAAAAGGCTACTGCATAAAGGACTCTCCAGTGTGCCACATGACTCCAGGATATGCTCGGAGAATATTCAGAGATGTAATCAATACACAGTCTTGTTATTATTTGTGTCGTGGGTGTTTAATGTGCTTCGACTGTATACTGGTTATTTATAATGTTTTGTTTTCCTCTCAATATTTCTCACGCAAGAATGGTTGGGAAGAATGACTTTCTAATAACTAAGGAATATACCATCATCCAATTAAAATTGCCTGCGTTATTAAAAATGTTCATTTTTTAAATTACCATATTTTTCAAACTAAAAATATAACATGGGACAGTGCCTGCACTTTTGAAAAAGGCATTTTTTATGTGGTTTATTTTGAGCTGCATCTGCTGCTTACAATTTATGGTTATTTTTTAAAGAAGCTG
>JAOYSI010073079.1:0-15423 GCA_025775065.1 Hiodon alosoides | reverse complement strand
TAACTCTGACCAACAGACCCCGCTGTGGTATAAAATCCCAGACATGCTACACAGGGTTAACTCTGACCAACAGACCCAGCTTTGGTATAAAATCCCAGACATGCTACACAGGGTTAACTCTGACCAACAGACCCCGTTGTGGTATAAAATCCCAGACAAGCTACACAGGGTTAACTCTGACCAACAGACCCCGTTGTGGTATAAAATCCCAGACATGCTACACAGGGTTAACTCTGACCAACAGACCCCGTTGTGGTATAAAAGCCCAGACATGCTACACAAGACCAAGCCGCGCCGTGCAAACCCAGCTTCAACAGACAGGTCTAGCTGTGATGAGTCCTCCATGACTGGCAGCACGGCTGTAGGCTTCAGTGATTTCTCCAGACCCCATTGCCTCTTATGCTAACGCATGACTGATTCAGACATTGTGGTCGGTATGGGCTCAGGAACCAAGACGCTAGCCTTGTCAGCTTCCCCGCGCCTAGTCGTGAAAAAAAGGAAAAAAAGGATTTGGCACCAGAGAAACTGGGGTTGGATCAGCCAAGAACTGTAATTTTTAAAATATATATTCATAATTAAGGACTTATTGAACTTTAAGTTTATAAAGACAGGGTGTCCTTCTGTAATTATGGGCAGAGCTTTTTGGGCAGAACAAGAAGTCTAGACAGACTGATATACGTTTTGTTTTAAATATCTTTTTATCTGTTGAAGGAAAGTGCGATGAAGTGACTGCAAGTTCCATGTTGAAAAAATCTCTGTAAAGGCCATCAATAAAGTTTAGAGAACATTTATCTTGCCAAGTTATCTCCTTTTGATATGAATACTTTAATTAAATATATTGTGCTTCAACCAAATTGATTCAGTCAAGGTTAGGGATAAATAATGGGATAAACTGTAATTCCTTTGAACTTGGCAGGAAAACAGATTCACTGATTGTAAACTGTAGTCATACTTACACGGTTTCTTATAAGATTTTGACCAACACTAACTGTATTATTTCAGTGCTAGTCTTTATGTAATGCTAGTTACACAAACCAGGTGATTTTACAAAAACCTTTATAAATAAATCATCCTAAAAGCTACTGCCAAGCTGATGTGGACAGTACTATAGACCGTAAATAGTTGGACCCCTCTGGGTTCCAACTTTAATGGTTCGCAATTCATGAACTATATGAGACTTGCAAACAGGGTCACAAGCATCAGTGCCCAACTATGTTCTAACGACCCGGTTTTTTAGGTATCTGATCAGTGTACACCAGAATTCTTACTGAGAGTAGCCCTAAAATTGCACAGTAGGTCTCTAAATGCAGCTAAAATGGAAATCAGCTGGCTAACCTTGTCACAGGCTGTCACGTTGCCTGCTTCTGTGTGTTACAGCGGTACGCGTTGCACGACAACATCGACAACTACAACAACAGCAGCCACAACGTCTGCAGGCACCGACGCTACGGACTCAACCATGAAGAGGGCTTCTGGTTACATGATCAGCTTCACCAGCCCTAGCGAAACTGCCAAATAGCGCAAGAAACAGGCTTTTAAATGTACCTGCAAGGTATTAAGCCAAAAATGATCTAATGACCCTGAACCGAACATGTACCGGCACAGTTAAAACCTTCTGGAAGCTTGGCTGTTCATTACACTAATCTCTATAACTGAAAGAAAGAAAAAAAAACCTGTAAAACCTGTAAAACCTTTATGAATAAATGTGATCTGCATCCTGGGTTTAATGGGATACTGTCTGTGTTAAGGTTTCTGGATGCCTCTGTGTCACTGGCACTTAAGGATAGATGTAATACATGCCCTTTAACAATGTTACGTCAAGGATAAAAAAGGGTCAATGAAAAAACGAAAAATAATAATTATAATAATTAAGATCCATAGTTATGCCCACTTTACTGCAAATCAAGAACTGTGCGATGAAGAAAAGCAGAGCGAAAGAGAGATTTACATACGGCAGGACCGCATTATCTGCTACGATAGCAAAACGGGGAAGAACCATTGCTTTCTTAAATGCTACCTGTTTCACCCTTTGCCATTTGCATTTTCTGAGTTTAGCATTTGCAGTTTCTGAGTTTAGCCTTTGCAGATTCTGAGTTTAGCATTTGGAGTTACTGAGTTTAGCATTTGCAGTCTGCAGCGAACACTCACCGGCACAACGCCCACCTGTTGCTCGATTGGAGCCTTTTGGGTTCCATTGGACAATGGCCTCCAGGCGTGACTCACCCAAGTTTCATTGTTACAGACACTTATCAGAGCCATTTTTACAAGCAAAAATAACCTTCATCGCTCCCCTTCTCCAGAGTGTTGTCTAAAGGCGAGGTAGCCTTGAAATGTGGACATCAGTGTGTTACAATATTTGTCAAATAAAATAGCATATATATATATATATATATATACACACTGGTTGTTTGGGATATACAAGTTCTCAAATGGATGTGTAGCCTAGCTCCTTCTATATAGCTGAAAGGCTTGAATAATTAATCTAACTGTTCAGTTAGTTAATTGCAATCGTATCGATTTTTCTTTGGCTCCCACAAATCTTATCCCAGGAAGATGTGAGAACGCACATCTAATCAGGAAAGTGTTGATTTTGCAAAGAAAACTTGTTTTGTTGCGATCGTTTTGGAAGGGTGTAGGTTGAGTAAAATAAAATAAAAAAATTATTTTATATTATACCTTATTTTGTACATTAATTTACCTAGTACCACCTGAGATGGGTCCGGGGGGGAAACTGGATCATTTTCAGGGCATACAGGGTGGACAGGTGGACTTCCGTCTTGTGTGCTTCTGGAATATTGCACTGGAAAATTAGTGAGGTCTTATGGAGCTGAAAAATAAAATGCATCACTATACATCTGTAAGATCTCAAATATAACCTGTGCTTTAATGTAGGCCCGTTTCCTCACTAAACGTTCTGGATTGGTTTTTCAAAAGGGTAATGACGCCTATTTCCTTAAAGAATTTCCTGATCTCGAACTAATAAAACGGTCAATGGGGAGAAAAGTCTGCTTGGCTACTACAAAAAAACCAAACATAGAAAACAACATGAATAATAGCTTATAAACGCCAATTATGTGTACCGCGCTCCCTCTGCACAACGTCCCCTGGCTTTTAACGACGTTAGAGCCATGTTGTCAGTTCATCAAACATTCTACGTGACGAGTATTGAATTCACCAGTTTCGCATTCAGAACAAGCAGTTCAAATGATTACGTAAGTTCTCGTTCAGCGATCCCAGGGGTAGCAACACTGAATACGGCACATTCAATATTTATCAGGAGGAAACCGGAGGCCGTATCCGCTCTGCAATTAATCAATGTCTGTTAACATGTGCTCTGAAGAGCCTATAAGTTTTCTCAGCATTTGTCAAGTAATTGGTTCAGTACTCATGGGGTAGGGTAAGATCAAAGTATCAGCATATTTGAAAAATACGCATATCAAACTCCGTTTGGCTTTTAAGTGAGTAGGTTAAAATTAGCTCGTTTCTACCAGTCAAGATAAATAGAATGTTTACATTCGTCACAGTCAAAGAACGAAGAAGGACATATGATTGCGAGCATTTGAATACTCGTTATTATAAAAAAAGTTACCAACCGACATGTATGTTACCACGTGGTTCTAACCTCTAATAGACGGCAATATTTTAAAGGGGAATTAAATCGGAAATTATGCCAACAGATACCACAGGCCGATTTTAGTTTACACTCGGCATCAATTGAGAAAAAGTCTGAATAACTCTTAGCTTCACCGTACATATTTTAAAATTTCGTACTGTACTGTGCAAAAGTCTTAGGCATCCTAGCTTTTTACATAAATGTAGTCTTTGGTGTTTATTTTTTACATTTACATTATAGTTTCTTAGCAGACGCTTTTATCCAAAGCGACTTAAACAGTTTACAATTTCTACATTCACTTGTATAGCTGGATATTTTACTGAAGCAATTCATGTTAAACTCAATAGTACAGCTGGGGTGGGACCTGAACCAGCAACCTTTTGGTTACCTTTTCCAAACATTAATTTTCCGAAAGAAGGAGCGAGGAGTACTGCAACAGATGGTGTGGCCTCCCCGAGCCCTGATCTCGAGGCTGTCTGGGATTACCTGGACAGACGGAAGCAAGCGAGACAGCCGAAGTCTGTAAAGGAACTGTGGAATGTTATCCGAGATGCCTTGAATCAAATATTTATTTATTTATTTATTATTTTACCGTTTACTGCCATTGATAGTGTTTATTTTATATTTAGAAACTTTTCATTTCATTGTTTTTGAAAGCATCTTAACATATTTTTTAAACACGTGACTCAGCACAGTTTGCTTAAAATAATATACGCTTTGAGAACTTCCATTCAATTTTGAATAGGGCTCCAGTTAAAATTACATGGTCACAGCAAGTGAAGAAAACAGACAGAAACACCTGTTTTAGCGAAGGCAACTCCGTGACAGTACGGTCTGGAGAATCCCTCCAGATTCCCAGAGGGTCCCAGCGGCGCAGAACACAGACGGCAGTTTTAAAGAGGATGATTTTACCATTCACTTGGACTGCCCTTCTTCAATTTTGTCTGCATTTTTATTGAATATCCGCGCAGGTAATGTCTGGTTGCAATGAAGTGTAATGTCACGGAAATCAATCGACAATCTCTTTTTAAAAATTGTCTACCTTTTTTGTTGAGTAGGTTTAGCTTTATTAAACTAGAATCGCAGTCATATCGTTATCATGAAGTCACTGTATTTATATAAAGTAAATTTAGAATAAACAGCACGTTGCTCTCATCTACGTGCAGGAAAATCTGATGCTGAGTCATAGTGGACGGTGTTACATTGTAACGGTTTATTTAAAGGTGATTTTTAATATTAAACTGGGGTACAAGTAACCAGCCTTGCTGTTTCGCTTAACCTGTAAGATTACTTTTTTAGGCAAATGTGACGTCCATCTCAATGGCCTGCTTTTTTGGAGATCTATGCATAAACAGTGGAACGACATACAGATAGCAATACTTAGATACGATACGATAAACTTGATTATATGAATAATTTATCCATGCAGATTGAGCAGTCGTATAGATTAGTGCCCTAAGAGGTTTAATAATTCTGTGGGGTTTTCACAGAAGGCATCGTTACCGTAATGCTGATTAATAAAACAACAAAAAAATTACCATTTTTGTCACCGTAGTCTTATTAAACTCTTAAAAGCTAGTTAAATTCATATAACAACTTGAATTATTACAACTTCACAGACATAAAATGCCGCCTCTAGATTCAATAGAACCTAGCATTTCAATGGCATGAACTTTTGATTGGACTAAATTAGTAGACGTATTTATTACGTTATAAATGTTAATAATTTAGGGTATTAATTTTGAATGTAATCTAGGCCAACTAGTTGCATTTAAAAAGTTGTTGTTGCCTCAGATTATTTCTAATGTATTAGAATAATTGTATCTAGAAAAAATGTATCTAATAATTTTGTGATACATACTGTAGCCAAGTTTCAATGACGACTGACGGAGACTAACGTACGTGGCCGTGCAAAAAAATTCTTGGGACCAGGGTGGGGTACTGTTTCCGTTATATCCGCGTCCCCAGGCTTTATCGTGGTATTTGGAACGTTTCACGCGTTATCGCTATTGTATTCGTTTCATTGTGATCTAAGCGTGTAAGTGTAATTATTATATGTGAAGTAATATAATGGCACGTTACCTCGAACCAACGATTAAATAGATAAACCGTGGGCGAATGCTGTGAACCATCGAATTTGCCTATCCTAGTGCGAGTAATCCACAGGCACTATTCCACAATCGCGAATGAAACCGAATACAGGCGTACAGCTCCTTTTTAGTCCATGGCTGTCAATAAACATCGGCCTGGGTTTTTACTACAGTGTACCACAAGAGGGAAGCCTCCAAAATTTCTCGCAGTTCGGTGTTATGTGCGAACCTCTTGTAGCAATGTGTGCTACGGAACCTTGTTTGTTTTCTTCGCATACTGGAAAGGAACGGTGACAGCAGGGTGTTGTTGTGGTTGTAACATTACCTTCCTCGTGTACCATATTTCGAATCAAAACGCAAACGGCGAAATGATATAAATTTACAGGTGTAAGACGTGCATCGAGAGAAGCTAATTAACAAACGTATTTTACTAAGTTGTACGTTAATGTGGTTCATTTATCCATTTCATTTACCCACAACATAGTTGGATTGTGACAGATTAGGGACGTTTCCTTTGTCCGTGGTTTAGAAATATCGACGCCGATACGATATTGCGAGAATGAGCGAGGAAGACTGCGGAACGGCGTCGAAGGACTCGAACATTTCGCTGTTGCTCACCAAGGACGGGCAAACATACTTCGTCGACCACCACGGCGTCGTGGACAGCAGGAATGTGGTCACCCCGTATGACATGGACGATCCGGGCGAGGAGAGTGACGTCCTGGACACTTCGGACCCCAGGGACAGCGCTGCTAGCCCGGAGGAACTCAACGACGAGGAGGCTTTCGGCGACGGAGATAATGTTACCAAGACGTGCACGTACGACGGGTGCACAGAAACCACGACTCAGGTAGCCAAGCAGAGGAAGCCGTGGATGTGTAAGAAACACCGCAACAAGATGTACAAAGACAAGTACAAGAAAAAGAAAAGTGACCAGGCCATGTCAACCGGGAAATTGGACGTAAGCATCTCATTTATGTTATTGAGTTTTACTGCATCGTCTTTATCAATGTATAGATATAGTTTCTACAACCAATAAACGACATCTTTTAAACATAACAATTAAGACAGTGCTAACATAAATCGCTTTCCTTCACTTAATTCAATGCAGTATGTCTGATTTGTAAATATTACATACGAGTATCCTTTCTTATCAATATAATGCACACTGTGGTCGTTGGTCAACGAGTATGCTTGCCTACGTATCCAAACAAATACACGCACGTTGCAATATAATATTGAAGTGTGTTGTTAATGTGGGAAATGGGAAGGATTTGCTCCGACATTGGGTCTGTGCTTTACAGGAAAGCACAGAGGAGAGACCAGTTTCTGTTACTAAGCAACGGCTGGGTGACCGTTTGGGAGACCGGCCTGCTCGACCTTCACTCATTGAACAAGTTTTAAACCAGAAGAGATTGGTGAGTTTTTATTGGTTACATTGGCCGGATTGTTTTTAAAATGCCCACGATTTACTGATTTCCGACTGGCAGTCAGTAAATGTGTTAACTTTAAATTTTCAGTTTGCTTAGCAGACGTCCTTATTCAATGGAATTTAAATAATACAAAATATTTGTAACACTGGCCTGGACATATTCTTTGCACTATTTTCCAGTATTAGGGTGAAGCTGCGCTGTAGAATGCTGTTATTGTCTCATTGTTATAAAAGCTGGCTTCTTTTCTTACTTAATAGCATACATGCAACATTTATAGCTACGACTAAATCGTTGGCAATAGTTTGGTGCTTAAGACTTATTCAGAATGATTAATGTTCAGGTTGGCAACTTCAGAATGCCACAGAGTCAGAGTAGCCATATATCCTTTTTTTCTGCTGGTAAATTATTGTACATTTTGTGGAGTACCCTGGTAAAATACGGTAGCCCACCTATTCCCCCTCTCCTCATAGGTGACAGAATTGAGAATGTGATGAAAACCTTGTACTCTTCACTATTTTCAGTGATTGAAAAAGTGATTGAAGCCAGACACCTTTTAACCAGGTGCATGTATGTGATTTTTTCCCCCCTCTCTCTCACGGTAAGTCTCTGCTGAGGAGCCCAGAAGTTGTCAGTTTTCTGCAGCAGCAGCAGAGACTGTTGATCCACCAGACCCATGGACGCACGCCCCAGGACTACTGAGTATAACTGAAGAGGAAATTAAGTTTGTTTCTGGTTTGCCTCAGAGGGGGCAGAAAGGATGGTAATGGTAGTTTTTAACTTGCGCAAGAGCTCCACGGACAAGCAGTCCGTGCGGCGGCGAGAAGTCGTCACGCCTGGCCAATCGTGGCGGGCTGCGGCGGCCACCTGCAGGCGTCACTGTGAAAAACAACTTGGGTGCGCGCTTTGCACGCTTTCCCCTTTTTTCCTCGATTTTTTAATAGCGCGCGTTACACGCCTCCAGATCATTGGCCCACGTCTCCATTAATGAGAGTGAACAGGAGACCGTGGTTTGTGAATGGCGTTGGCGTTCGGAACGGCGAGTACTCTTCAGCTTAAGTATCACGGCCACTAAATTACCAGAATACTATACTAAAATGCTGTTGTATATTTAATAAATATAAAATAACTGAGACTCTCAACGACACAGTGATAAGGACACATTTATGCTATCCATGCTTTTTTCGAACCTTTTCCCTTTGAAACGGACAGGTTAGCCCTTGATAGGCGGATCACCATCATAGTGTATTGCATGTTTTTTTGTTTGTTTGTATTGCACCATTATAGTGTATTGCACCATTATAGTGTATTGTCAAATGTGAACTCCAGTGGACTGGATCCCTGGCGACCCTCGTGTGATGTCCAGTAAAATAAACAAACGACTGCCACACTCACGAGCATGTCCCCCTGGCGTGTTCCGCTCCGCCCGTCTGTCAAACCTCCAAGGACAAAAAAAGTACCCGTCAGTGCGACGAAGTTCGCTGAGAGGAGGAGGGATTAGACGCAGGACTGAAAGGTTCCCGTTTCTTTTAAGATTCGTTGTGTTCGCTCTAATACTCTTAATATCAACCCACTTGTGTTTTTGGTCATGTGTAAAATATATGGTTAGGAAAACATTTAGTGTTAGCCAGGATAAAAGGGTGTGGGAGTGACCAGGACTCTTTAACACAAAACCTTTATCAGGGGGAATTCAAGCCAAAAGCTACACGCCAGTTACTACGGAAATCGATATGAGGCCACCACATAAACTCAAGCAATATCTTGAGGGCCACGCTGTTCGGCCCTGTGCTTTGCCCTTCTCCAGGGCCCTGGTCAGAAAGCCTCTCGTTTCCCAGAAAGGGGGCCCCTTTGATTCGAATGCAGCTGTCCGCCAGACATGGAAGTTGGAGGAGGGGAGTCGTACGCAAGCGCGTCCGAGGGTCGGCCAGTCTCCTGGTCAAAGGCTTTAGTTCGGTCGACCTTCGCTGTATCATGGCGTAAAGCTGCCTTTTCACGCAGATCAAGGAAATGAATGGTTTAAAACTGTTCAAAAAATTAAATAAGCAACTAAGCAAACTCTACTGGTCTTTATAAAAAAAACAAAAAAACAAACAAACAAGCCTCTGTCCCAGAATGACCAATATGTATAGCTTAAACATCACACTAACTAATGTAATAAAATGACTGCAAATCCCAGGACTACATGCAGGATTACATATGTGTACTGTACAAAACCAATGACCTAACAAGGCATATACTCACAACACAGCTGCACAAGTACAAACATCAAAGGTGTTTTTGAGTTTCAACAACTCTCGGTCACTTGTACCCTGACATGAACTGAAATAGCTGGATATAGGAATCTGTCACTCGTTTATGACACTCAGTTACCGTCTGCTTAGCAGTCGCGTACTGAGGGTTAGGACACGGAGGAGATGGGGTTGTGTGGAGAGCCCATCTGGGTTAGAACTTTGTCCAGCCACTGCAGCGGTCCGTGCAGGTGGATCTCAATCCAGCAGGGGGTGCTGGTGACATCCTGGCGGTGATATTCCGCACCCCAGCCCTGGGACAGGCAGAGAAAATAATAATAATTAGACCCTTAAAATAGTGGACTTGATTACATGGCCATCCCTTTGGTCTCAACCGAACCACCTCTCTCTTGTTGGGTTTTGCAAGGCAATGCCTTATAACTGACCAGAGGCTGGGCGCCCGGCGCTGGCTTTCACACTGTGTGGCAGGTGGAATCTGGCTGAGAGTTCTGAGTATCAAACTCACAGTAACTGGAGACCCATTAAAGTTCCGCAGTCTGCCTTGCCTCTCCCTTGACTTTAGGCGTGAGCCCAGGATCAGAATAACAACAGATCCAGTTACCACGGCAACACGGGGTCAAAAAAAATTCTATTTGGGCCTCCTTCACACGTGACACTCCCGTTCGCACTACACCGGATCAACAGAAGGTGTGTTCTCGCTTCTCAACCTTGCCTTGCTTTCCTTTACTGTCGTTTTGCGAACGATGTCAAGGTAATACGTGAAACGTCCTTGAGAGGCCCGTCCTGCACCCAGCGACCTCGTTATCGGCCGTTGTCATTACTAGCGTCTTAAATCATCTCACCACCTTCTAACCCTCTCGCCCCCGGCTGGACAGTGGCTGAGCCCCGACCCACCTTCACAAAGCTCATCCGGATGGTACACATCTTGGTGAGCTCGTAGACCACCTCGAAGCCGTGGTTGACCGACTGGGACAGCAGCTGGGCAAACAGCTGGTTGTTGAAGATCTTGAGACTGCAGCCGCTGGGGATCTTGCAGACGGTGGTGGCGTGGAAGCCGTGCTGGAAGTTGCAGTTTCGGCTCTGGACGAAGATGCTGCTGTCGCTCAGGCACTCGGCGTAGACCTCCCCCCCGACGTAGTACAGGTGCACACCTGTGGGAGGGGCGGGGCAATAAACACGGGCGGTGTTAGAAATGACACAAGTGTGGTTACGTCATCCGGCCGATGAAAGGTAAACGACAGCTATTGGTGATTTTTTTTTAACGCAGTGCAGCATTTGACCATATCTATTACTAACCGTTTGATTGTTTTAGTTACCAGTAAACAGTTATCCAGTGTGATAAGGCTTGATATTTGCGTTCTACAGGTTAAAAATGTCCTTGCCTCTCTCAGAATCATTCACAAATTAGATTCATTAAACACCGTCCAACCGCATTGCACGGAACCACCCCTCCTATTCTGCGGCGCTATTTCCGTGCTTTCAGATAACGAAAACATCAGTCTTAGATAAACCTCCTGTGGTGAGAGTATCAGACTAAAGGCAGGGGTAATAAAACCGCTGCGCCTAAGAGACCCCCGAGCTTCCAATAAAAACAGCCTACACTCAAAACAGTGGAAAGGCGTGCGGCTGGATTATTTCAAAGCTGCTTGGAGAGATGTCTTATCAAAGTCACAATAGAAAAATGTCATTTTTTGTTCCAGGACTGAAACGGAAGAGCTAGGCAGGGCTTGTATCCAATCAGCGTTTTACTTACAAATGCAGCTCCTTTTCATCCAGGGCCAAGCCAAGACCTTAATATGAACAGTGCTTACAATCTCTGCCTGTCTGTCCTAATTCAATATCCCAGACTTTTTTTTTTTCCCCTTCTACTGAGCGGCTCTAGACTTTTCAGACATTCAGCAAACTTAGCCCTCCCCCACAAGGCCCTGTGAAAGTGAATCACAACTGTCACAGCAGTGTTCTGCCTTGGCAATTCATTTCCCCGAGGCTGCCATGGCAACCCACATCTCACACTAGCTGAATAGCCAACACCTGGGACGGTCTGGAGTTTTTCACTCAAATGGATCAGTTTCGCGTGCCGTTGAAAGAGGACAGAGAGAAACGGTCTGAAGCCGCCTTTAGATCGCCGACTCTGCATACAGACCACACTCCCCCCCCTTAAAGGTGAGCCTACATAAAAACCGGGAGCTTCCGCGCCCGGGTCGTGGGCGGCGGACCTTTGCCGATGTGTCTGCGCGTGTGCTCGATGGTGGAGTTGCGGTTGACGTTGGACAGCAGGCCCAGGCAGAAGCGGTGTTTGTTGTTGGAGGGGTCGGTGAAGCCGTCCACAAGGATGCTACGGGCGGAGGCATGGAAGGTCTCCCCCACCCGGTTGTTGAGCTCATAGTAGGCCACCGAGCACCAGTACTCCGGCTCCTCGTAGCACACCGGCCGGAGATCTGTAGGCAGGGCGCCCTGGGGTTACCGACTGGCCCCATTGGGCAAAGGGAAGGCTAACCTGCATCTAAACACAAAGGGTCAGGCCACGGGAACAGCTGCGCTTGTCCCATCAAAAAACACATGGCTGAAATATTGAAAATGTCTTAGTAAAACATGTAGTGTTTGACTAACGATACAAAGAAAATAAATATTTGTAATAAACGCAAAATGGATTTATTTTTATTAATAAAATAAAATAAATAAAATAATTAAACATTTTGTTAATAAAAATAAAATAAATAAAATAATTAAACATTTTATTAATAAAATATATAAGGTATTTCCACTTCATTTTTATGCATAGATTCAATGTATGCAAATACATTTCATGATATATACTAAAATATATTAAATTAATGTGAGAAATCTACATCATTTATCATATTAATATGTTCACAGTATTGTACAATATCGCTTCGGCAAAAAGAAGAACCCAATCAAACCAGGGTTTTTACGGTATGAGGGGACTGGCACATTTCCTGTTTGCGATTCGAGCGCATATGCTAAAACACACATTGTAGCTAATTGCTAAAAACCCGATGAGACAGATTTATGGAACCAAAAATACTGAACAGATGTGTGGAATAATTTGGATTTGGGGAACAAGGTGACGGCGTTGTCACAGACAGTTTGTGCATTAGGAGTTATCTTTGTGACACGCAATGTATTCACTTAAATCAACTTTTTAAATATTATAAACTAGCTAAAAGAGGCATAAAACAGGCGTAAATTATGTTTCCATGGTTTTTATTCATTTATTATTATTTTCTCTATTGATAGTGCTGATACTGTAATCTAGATGTGAATGATATTAATACAGGGTTAACATATCAGTGCCAAGAAATATCCAACCCTTATAAAAAGCAATGACCTCAGAAGATCTCAAAGTCCTCTAAGTGAACCAAAGAACTGTTTTATCTATACAGCTGGATGTCCCTTCTGGGATTTGAACCAACAACCTACTGGGCGTAAGGTAGTCTGTCAGGCTCACAAGAACCCCCTGGCAGACAGTAACTGACAAGCAACAAACGTTTGCACCTCACCTCTGTGGGGGGCGGAAAGGATGAGCTTGATGGGATTGGAGGAGTCCACTGGCTTCACATCCTCTGGAGCGGCAGTCTCCGTCATGCTGTACGGGGGAGGTGGGGTCTCAGCTGCCAGGGGAGAAGGGTGGACAACAGGTCTCTTCACCAGACAATCGCGATTAATGTGGAGATACCAACTCAGTAGCCAAATAGCCCCCTATTATCGTTCTTATTCATCAAAAAATGTGGTACAGTTAAGTAATGTGATACACTCCAAGGGTGGGTTTGCGGGCAGCAAGATGACTTTGACGAAAGGTCACCGTGATATGAAACCCTATGGAGCAGGTGACCCAACTAAAAGACAAACCCCATATCCAATTTCTCACTGAGACCTGGTAGGGTCAATAAAAAGGGCGTACCTGTGACCTGGTAGGGTCAATAAAAAGGGCGTACCTGTGAACTGGTAGGGTCAATAAAAAGGGCGTACCTGTGAACTGGTAGGGTCAATAAAAAGGGCGTACCTGTGACCTGGTAGGGGCTCCCAGGTTCAGCGGCGCTGCTGGGTGAGTTGGGATAGCTGACGGTACCAGACGACTGTGCGAAGGAGCCGGTCGGCGAGCCGGAGGAGAAGGCGCTGCAGGCTATCGGGGGGAAGGAGTCTGGGTAGGTGGCATTCTGAGGCATAAGGGGCTCGTTGTGGAGGGAGGCGTTGCGAAACTTGGCCAGCAGGCTGTGCTGGGGGTTGAACTCGCTGTGGCGTGGAACCAGCACCGGGGGAAGCACTGGAAATACGAGCGTGAGAAAGAGTGCACGTGTGAGAGAGAAGGGTGACCCCAACCAGTGCTACCTGGATCACAACACATAAGGCAAAGAAATGGCCTACGTGTGCATTCTTTCCAAACAGAGTCGCATTCATATTAAGGTGGGTTGGCACATAAACGGCTGTAACTGAAGCCCGTGGGACAGAGCAGTACCTGGCGTCTCCACCCGCCGGTAATGGTAAGGGTTAATGCAGATGTCCTTCTGCTTGGAGCCGAAGGGGAACTCGCAGCAGTCCAGGGCCTTGAGCTCGTGGTGCGACTGCAGGTCGGGCCAGCGCCACACCCGACAGTAGATGACGTGGGGCAGGCCCTTGCGGTGGGACACCTGGAGCCGGCCGTCCAGCGAGCGGGGGATGGTGACGCAGCTGCTGGGCTGGCCGGGGCAGCTCAGCGCCCTCTCCAACTCCTCCATGGCGCCCTTCTTCTTCTTCAGCTTCTTCACCAGGGAGTCCACCGCCTTCTCCGCCCACTTTTCCTCCTCGTCGCCCTGCTTCCAGCCCAGCAGCCGCTTCACGGCCGGGCTGGTGAAGGAGAAGAGGGAGGTGATGGAGGTGGTGGAGTGCATCGGGCAGACGTGGGGGTGGGAGTGACGGGAGGCGTGAGGAGTGAGGGATTGTTAAACTGCGCCACCACCGAGAAGAGGAAGCTGTTTTCCAGCAGAAATCCGGAAGCCCGCCGCCACAAAGCAAACGCGCTCTGTCGTGGCGGCGTTTAGCAGTGCCGGAACTGGAGAGGGGGCCTTGTTATGCAGCCCGTCGTCCCGACAGGGCCTCTGTCATCTGTCAAAGCAAATGAAAGATTGTATTGAGTGTCCAACTGAACAGGGCACTCCAGTGCAATCCATCAAAATGTTTAACTCTTCACTCAAGGAGGCACACTTGTTGTCAATTGAATCTTTTTGGAGCCCTTGGTAAAAAAAAAAAAAACAGCAGTAGTAATGGACGGTCAGTTGTCACTGAGACCGCGTCGCAGCAAGGGAGCCGGCCAGGGAATGCTTGGTTTGACAAGACTTTTTTGCGACCCCCACCCCACTCCCGCCGCTCAAGACACTGTTCTGACCTCTGAGGAAAAACGCAGGCTTTGTGCACAACGTTACCCTCCGGTCCAGAAGTGTCGCTCTGCCTATTCTCTGAGCCTGAGCACACATACCCAGCCACCCAAGCGTTACCATGACTGGACTTTTGCATTAAAATTGACCCCCGACAATGGAGGTAAGGGTAGCTTCGAAGGGAGAGGTGGGTGATATTTGTCTGCCCAGAGAGAGATTTTGGTGTCTGCATTCCACTGTTCAACTTTCTAGAATACAGTTAACAAGACCTTATTAAAAATGTGAAAAAAAAAATACCTGTGGTTATTGCCTCATCTTTTTCAGTCTGGATTTTCATGCTTTGGACATTGGTGGTTAATTTCATATAACAGTTGTGGTTTTTGTTACAGCGACTGATACTTAAATGATAAATTATACTTGGCTCAGAATTGCCTCGAAAACCGCAATTACTCGGCTACGAAATAAATACGACGAAATGATATTTGATGAACTGTCAAACATGCAAAACTCGAATTTAATATTTAAAATTCTTTAGTTCGGAAGTTAGGAAAACTCTATTTGAAATAAAAAGATGAGAAAACTGTTTAAACTGTATGTCAGTAATTACATTAAAAAAAAACAATAATTCCAAAATTAATTTACGTATATCTTCCCAAAACAAATTATATG
>JAOYSI010073078.1:0-12088 GCA_025775065.1 Hiodon alosoides | reverse complement strand
TCATCCATCTTTGAGGACATCCCTGAAGTAACAATGTCTGACGGGGCAGTTGTATGAGTCGTATCTGTGGAGTTTGAGAACAGTTTAATATCATCCACCTTTGAGGACATCCCTGAAGTAACAATGTCTGACGGGGCAGTTGTATGAGTCGTATCTGTGGAGTTTGACAACAGTTTAATATCATCCATCTTTGAGGACATCCCTGAAGTAACAATGTCTGACGGGGCAATTGTGTGAGTCGTATCTGTGGAGTTTGACAACAGTTTAATATCATCCATCTTTGAGGACGTCCCTGAAGTAACAATGTCTGACGGGGCAGTTGTACGAGTCGTATCTGTGGAGTTTGACAACAGTTTAATGGCATCCATCTTCGAGGACGTCCCTGTATTATCAATGTCTGACGGGGCTTGGCCAGGACAGTTTAACCATGCTGAAGGTTAATCTCTCTGCCTCCCAGGGGATCCCACGCTCCCTTTCAGCCATGTTGTGCAATGAATATCAAAATGGACCAGACAGACCCGGACAGACCCATTTTTCCTTTTAATTAGGATCTGGGTGACTTAACTGTCAATAAGAGTTGTATAAGAAGGATCAGCGAAGTTTTATAATGGTTTTGGACAGAAATGAGTTTCATGATGGATCAGGGAAATGTGAGAAGGTGAAGATCTAAAATGCAGGTGGCACCTTTCGTTCGCATGATCTTTTCAGGCGCCCTATAGTTGGTATCGGTCAGTTCTCAGAAACAGTGATATGTTTACGGTAAATATCAGTCTTCATGACACAAACAGGGCTTTTTGATGTCATACAGTGTTTGACTTGATTTGATTTAGATCTCTAAAATGTGTTTTATTTTTGCAAGCTGTCTGTGTTAGAGAAGGTATTTGGTATTTAGAATCTGCCATCAAAATGATCATAGTTCATTGAATATTCATGAGAGCACTTAGAAGTGTGTTAATTCGGCTGTGTTGTTTACTAAAACTGCGCATCTCCATACCGAAGCACATGATTTTACTCTCAGTAGAAGAGTAAAGGCAGATGTCCAGCCCTCAGCCCGACTGAAGGTGCCACATAAGTGCTCCTCTGAGATGTCTTGAGTCTCTAATACAGAATGTGTAAGTGAAATGTGTGTATGTGTGTGTGTGTGCGTGCGTGCGTGCGTGCGTGCGCGTCTGTCTGCACGTGCATGCGTGCGCGTGTGTCTGCACGTGCATGCATGCGCGTGTGTCTGCGAGTGCATGCTTTTTTCATAAAGCTAGTTTATATGTTTGTCATATTAACTATGTAAGACAATACAGAGCTGTGTTGATGTATTTACATGGCATCTTATGGGCTTATCTGGCTGCACCAGCTTTGGACACAATATACTGTACATCTTTACATTGTGTAAAATATTATGCAATCAAAATAAAGAACTCCTCTTTTCCGTTATAACATAATAAAGGTATATAATATTGTGCGCTCCAGTAAACATTGGAGAAATCTTACTTCAAGGGCTTTTTCATTTCTGAGATTCACCATGCATTTAAGACAGACTTCCACACACTTTGAGAGCTGTGTCAATGTCTCCTAAACATTGTGAGAATGGACATGAATGGAAGTCTAAATGAAGGGTTAAAGTTTGGAGTGCACGGGGTTGTGAAGTGTAGGACAAACGTTTTTGTTTTTAGACCTTGAATCATTGCCCGTGTTTGGTAGACAATAGGGTCTCCATGACTCTTCTAACCCAAAAAACATGACAAGAAGGGGGATGAATCAGAACTGCATTGGTACCATCTGCTATACTTGAGCTTGTCATGACTTATCTGGTTATAGGACGCCATGTACTGTTATTTTTAACACTGGTTTTTTATTATGCAGTATATGTATTTATATATTTATGAAGTGTTATTGGACTATGCCACTGCAGGCTTTCACCTTCTCTTTCAGTCATATTCTGCTCAAGGGTACAAATTCTGATCCACACCCGCTGCAAGATCGTTGACAGTCCATGTCTGATTTTAGTTCACCTTAATATGGTGTTTATTTTCATATTCATAAATGAAAACCATTTATTTAAAATAAAATATTGTGATGGCTCATAGTCTTCATGACTTTCAGTTTATGCCATATTAAACAGATAATGATTGCTCACAAATCACTTTGATCCCCTATGGCTGGCCTTGGCTCATAGATAAAGTGATGCTGCTGGAGTTATGCGCCTACGACTAATCACTGTTATGTTTCATGTCATGCTTAAGAGCACATATTCAGGCTTCGGGGGGAAGTGTCGAATTCACAGCTGGAAACTGCAGACAATATAAAAAAAACTGAAATCGGGAAGTTTATACGTGAGTGCTTTTGAGTCAAACCTCACAATGGGAGAATTATATCTTAAAATGTGTGAAACTATGAACAAAAATAAATTCTTATTGAGAGCAGTTGGTGGTCTTCAGTATGCCAATCTGCCACCGGTACATAGCACAGGGTGTCTCTATCCACTCTTCAGAGCGTTGAACTTCAGAGCGAATGTACACTAACTAAGGGTCATCCTGCTTAAATATGGCCACGCCGGGGCCAAAGGGACCCCGGGAATCGTTCACCCGCTCGTCACCTGCAGGGGCAGGTCTGTCAGCAACCTCTTTTCCTCTGGGGAGTGCTCTATCAGCGGGGCCAGCCATAGACTGATGAGAGAACGCACACCTAGGCCCTCACCCAGCATCGCTCAATGATAGCCCTGTCCTTGAGGATGGGTCCTTCGCCACCCTAAAATAATCCAGATGCTTTGACTGTGATTCCTGTCAAAACATTATGAAATACCTGGCCATTTCTATTTGCTTTTGTTTATTATCCAAAATTGAAAGCATGGGGATTATTGCATGGTTTGACAAAAAAAATATTAAAACTATGTAAATTAGATTGTTAAGGCATTGAGTAAAACTGACATAATTCAATATTCCCTTAGGTTGCAGTTTTTGTAAAAAAATTACCATTCAGGGGATTTTCATTTTATCGGTTTTACTTTTATTGTTTCTTAATTTAATATGACTTTTCTCTGAAATAATTAAGTGTCCATTTAGGGAACTAATAACAGATTTTATGACGTATTCACTTTTTATTAATCCATTTAGCTATCTTTTCAAAAAGAACAAAAATAATTGGCTGTGAAAATATCTTTTTGTATATTATATGCAGTATATGCATCTGTATTATTTTTTCTGTGGCGTATTTATAAGTACAATAGGAATAGTGTAATTTTCATCTTATTCTATTCTCTGAAGGAATCGTGAATGTCAGGTCCCAGTAACTGAAAGGTTCTTTACAAGCCGCCAGTTAACTTAACAATAATGACCACTTAGTGATAAAAAGTCGGAAGACTACATTTAAACTGCCTATCTTTGAGTATGGTAAAAGCAAGTTTCTTTGGCCTTTAAGAGTGAATGGTAACCAACAAACAAAAACAAACTGTGAATTCATGCTCCATTTATGCATTAATGCTGAGGGTCCTCTAAAATAAAAATGAAAGCATTGATTTTATAAGTCCTCATCTAAACAATTTCCATTCCATTTAGATAAACCTTTGGTTTTCATTATCTCCAAGTTAGTATTTTTCAGCTTTAAAAATGCCAAAAGAATTGTTAAGCATGGATTATTAAGATTTAACAGGCATTTATGAATAGGCATTGATTTGCCTTATCCACACTTTCTCTTAGTTCTGCAAGGTGGTCACTAAGGGTATCTCATCTGGGATTTGTCACGGATCTCCAGTCTGTCACTGCGATTCCGGCGGGGTAAATACGACATATTCTAATTGCACAGGAGTTCCATTTCATTGGTCCTTGGCTGTCAGTAGCAATTAACACCTGAGAAAAGTGCTTTCTTTTCATAAGTTAAATACAGTAAAATACCCTTACGGAAATACATGACAGGAATTTAATGACACAGTTCAATGCTGAGGATTTTCAACAAGTGAACAAATGAAACAATTTCCAAGTTTAAAAAAAGTAAACGTGTTACTGAGACCATAAAGTTGCCAAAATCAGATGTCTCCCTTTAAACCATGTATTTTCCAAATAACAAATCTGGTATTTGGTTTAATCTAAATCCGACTCAAACTTTCATATCACAACAAAACAGAACGAGTGATGTCTCAGTTCTGATATTCCATTACCATTGCACTTTTGCATCGCAGCATTTGTAGTCAGCAATGTTACTCCTAGACTAGCGTTCTACACGAATAAGAAAATCGTAGTGTTGATTAATTATACATGAACGGGGGGCTGATAATGTGGGGTTGACTGACATTGGTAATATTGATTGCATGTTCTAGGACAGTTCAATCAGTTCAGTCAGGCCTCTCAACCATGGCATCACATTAATCAGGTCAAAAATTGCAATTTCATTAGAAAACATTTCATTTGACCTTTTCCGCGGTAAGTGGATGTGAGCGGTAATTTTCCATAAAAGAGCACGCATTCATATTTCTGACATTTCCCTCGAAGAAACATGTTGCTGTGAGCGGGCTAGCTGAAGTGTAGTTAGAGTCTTGTGCCTGCTGATAGCTAGCCAATTGAATTGTATCCTGCCACAACGAGTTGGCCACATTTGTAATGTAGAAAGACGACTCTTTCAATGTTGCCATGTCTGGTTTTCTTTGTGGCCATCATTTATCCAAAGGGGACATGAGGTCCGGCAAAAACGCATTATTCCCATCGCACTTCTGTGATGATGACAAAGGGAAAATTCCAAACAGCTGAGCTTGCACATTCCCATGCTGCAGTAACTAATACAGCGCCTAAAACTCGCATTCCCCCTGACCTCTGAAAGTCAGCAAATGTATGCTCTCATTCTCCCTCCCATACACTCACAAGAACACCCCCCTCACACTAGTAAAGCCTCCTCACAAAGTTAGGACACTGTTAACAGTGTTTTACTGTATGAAATTAAAATAACACAGATTCAATCATTTTTAGTATATTGTTGCAGAGAGTATTACCCGGATCTGCGGGACTCGTTGTTGACCCCTCGCCCCCTGCCTGCCATGCACAGCTAATTTAGCACATCCTGTGGGGCAGTGTTGACCTTAAAATTGCATTATTATTGTTCGGCTTGCTCCGAGTAGAAGGGTCGCTTATTTTTTATGAGAATTTGAGTAAACCCGAGACATTAATTGCTTCCACCATGCAATTTAGCTCTTTAACGAGGAGTCAGAGCACACTTTTCCAGCTTAGCCAGAGACAGCTATCAACTCAAAAAGATGATCGCACATTATGCTGTTACGCATGATTAGCACCTTCTCGCCGCTAATGAGTCCCGGAATACCGGAGCTGTGCTTCCTTCAAGGTCTTAGTTTTGCTTGTAGTATGCTGCAAATTGGATCCCTTTCTTTATTTTAGAATGAGCGTAATGGAAAGGGGGCACTTCCTTCTGAAGGAAAACCTCAGCGTATTGAAGGCTCTTGTAGAATTTGTGCTTACGGCCCACGAGGAACCTCTAATAATCTTCCAGGCCTTGGTGTTGTCTGTTGTGCATTTCAGTCCAGCAGAGAAGAACCGGGGATTCCATTTTCTCTGCTCTAAATGAGGAAGAGTTAAATGCTGGTTAAAATGTCAGGTATTTCTATTTGTCTATTTGTGGTTCTTTTGAATTTTAAGTCACTCCAAACAATTGCCAGGCAAATAAAGAATAATTTACTTCTTAAAGAGAAACAAGAGGGAGCGGAAATGAAAATACTAATTATTATGACAGACATCAAGGTTCAGGGACTATCTCACGGCATGTTAGTCACTAATGAGTAATGTTTGGAAAAAAAGTTGCCGGTTTTTGTAATTGAAATCTAACTTCCCTTTTCTTTTAATTGCTGTCAACGTGTTAGTCATTCACTAACAGACATTGTCTTAGAAGTCAGGACCCTGTACTTTTCGCTATAGTTTTTTATGTTCAGGTACCACCTTGGCCTAACCTAATTAGTACTGGCAACTAAAAAACAACGGATCATTGTTCTTTGTTGTGCATGTCAATATGAAGCATGGTTTTCATGGTGGTGAAGCATGGTGGTTTGCTTCATTGTATATTCTGCGGTACAGTGGAGTTTATTAAATGTTTGTTACAACATCCAAAATAAAATGGCACTCTGGGATGAATTAACATAAAGTTAAACTTTATTTGTGTTATTATTGCTTGAGTTCCTCAGCGTGGAAGGGTTGCTTATTTTGGACCAGCATTCGAGCAAACTCAATTTTAAAGATGAGATAATCCTTTAGTTTCATTGTGCAGTACAGATGAGTGTTTTTTTTATTTTTTTTATTTAAAACATCAAGGAAAAAATGTATAATGAATTCATTTGAAGGATAAGATTAGAATACAGTGTTTTCTCCATTTTCACGCACCGCCCCCCTATTTGGCAGTATTCTGACCCAATACGCCTTTGTTGTTATCTAACTGAAATGTGTAAAGTATGTGTTGTCCTCTGCAGTTAGCATCCACCCCTGGTTACATTAGTCACATAAGTGGGAAAATATGAGGCTTTACAAGAGTGCTACATTCTACATGTTCCACAATCCCTGCGAAAGAGAACTTGTCAGGCTGTTTAGGACCAGCAGTGTTCAGAGAAGCGGGTTGCAGTTAGGCACATTTGGGGCAGTCTTGAATGTGAGCTTAAAGAACATCATGCATCTATAATACCACACTTTTAGCTATGGGGGTCATGAATGGATACACAGTTTAGACTTCAGAATTGAATTCTCATCTACGTCTTGGTTATTTTGGGCTTTAATTTCAAAAGAAGACTTCAGTGATGCAGTCAGAAGAAACAACAGTCACTATGGGCCATATTTTGGTTTAGTAAAGAAACCTTAAGAAGCATATACTACTGTACACGCAAAGGGTAGCCTCTGAAATATTTATAGTCACATTGAAGCCAGTCCAGCGCATCCTGTATTTCAGTTTCATATGGTGGTCTTCTTGTGGGTTCTGATTTGAATATCACACAGTAATTAATGTAATTCTGTGGCCTGTCTGTGGTGTCACATCTGATTCTGATATAACTCCTTAATGAGTGTAAGCCTGTGGCCTGCTTGTGATATCACTTCTAACAACCTCTCAAAGAGTCCTGAGGAATTGCAGTGTCATCCTTAGATTAGTCCATATGATCAACTTATGTGAGAGACAATTATGAAGGTGACTGAGAATGAAAATTTATAAAATGCTGAAACCAAATACAGTTGTTTTGATCACATTCAAGAACATTTTTATTTGAGCTTTTTTGTAGGCTCTCTGTTGAGTTAAGATTTTTATGGATCAAAATAATATGACATTAGGCCTGTTTAAATTCAACAGGTTTTACCTTTCCCATTTTGTAGATCCACAATATATTTTAGGTCTTGCTCATTTCCAGCTGGGGAATTCAGTCTGACTGATGCAAATGACTGCAGTGTAAATAAAAAAAATGGGAGGGTTTATAAGTATCATGGAACATTCTGAAAAGAACTGTGGCACAACCATTAAAATCGCTCTAAATCCTGTTTATGGTGAAGAGAGATGATCAAGACTACGCCATTCCCATCTGTCTAGCAGGCATTCAGAAACATTCAGGCAGCAGAAGGCTATCATTATTGTAATAATAATTGTTATTGTTGTTGTTGTTGTTGTTGTTGTTGTAGTCTTTATTTATGCTTGAAGCATACTGTGTTAATGGAATTCCTGGCACCGAGTCAAAATATTGAGAGGAAAGAAAACATAAAAACCAACATGGACAGTACATAATAGTACAGACAATGTGTGGTTTCTTCATCTAATAACATATCAAAGCATGTTTTTCACATCCAACAAGTTAAATAATAATCTAAGTAAAGAACCCCATGTCCTTTAGATATCTGTATATTACTAAAGGGTAACAAATTATAGCTCATAGTGGTGAGCCGAACAGATGGTGGAAGGCGGAGAGCGGTTCTATTTCATGAGTCTTGTAAACTAGTTAGGGGCGCTATTGGGTGTGTTGGAAACATGTGGCAGTTACGCCGTGATTGAATCACACAGCACCAAAAAGATATGGCCTTTTTTGGGAATGTACTCAATTGTTTTTTTTGTGACAGGTCATGAATCTGCATTGAAAACCTGTGTGTAAACAGGCCTATTGTCTAGTGGGCGTGCTCCATCTTTCAGTCTCTCTCTTGCCCTGCGCCGGGCTGCTGCCATTAGAATACCAGTGAAAGTCAGTTTGTTGGCCTCCAACTGAGAGTGGCCCATGCGCTAACACACTGGCTAAGAGTGGCCCATGTGCTAACACACTGGCTGAGAGCGCACATGCACTAACACACTGGCTGAAAGCGGCCCATGCGCTAACACACTGGCTAAGAGTGGCCCATGTGCTAACACACTGGCTGAGAGCGCACATGCACTAACACACTGGCTGAAAGCGGCCCATGCGCTAACACACTGGCTGAGAGCGCCCATGCGCTAACACACTGGCTAAGAGCGGCCCATGCGCTAACACACTGGCTGAGAGCGGCCCATGCGCTAACACACTGGCTGAAAGCGGCCCATGCGCTAACACACTGGCTGAGAGCGCCCATGTGCTAACACACTGGCTAAGAGCGGCCCATGCGCTAACACACTGGCTAAGAGCGGCCCATGCGCTAACACACTGACTATGAGCGGCCCATGTGCTAACACACTGGCTAAGAGCGGCCCATGCGCTAACACACTGGCTGAGAGCACCCATGCGCTAAAACACTGGCTACGCTCGTCCAGCGCTATGCTGTCCTCAGGCACACTTCTTGCCAAGTCATTCCCCTTGACTAGGAGTTTTGTTAAACAAATTCAGGAGGAAAGACAGAGCTCTGGTGCTTTATAACCACGAGCTGAAAGCATCATAAATAATGCACTGTGTGTAAGGTCTGAGAGGTCCTGGGCTTCCGCGTTATCCTTTCCTCCGACTCCTTCCTCTCCCCGCGCTCTCTGCCAGCCCCCTCGCCGTTGTGTCGCAAGCAGAAAAATTAATATTTGACTTTTTCAGTCAAAAAATGATGCTACAGCACTGTGTTTCTCGGTAAGGAAATATAGGGTGAACACCACTGCAGAAACATTTGTCTTTCCTTCGGTCTTCACGAATGCAACCCGCAAGTACAGCTAGTGGATTTATTTCATTCTGCTTCTCAGGATTGGGGTTCCCTGTGGTGCACGGGGGAAATCCCTCTGCTAAGACAACTGAAGGATGCCATTCAGCCAACTAAAAGCCCTGGAATGGCAAACTCAGATTGTAGCATTTTGTTGCACAGTGAAAATTAGTTTTTGTACATTTATAGGAAAACTTGACCAAATGCTGTAAAAAAAAAAAATAATTAAAAAAGCAAAAACCCTACAAATAAATATGTGCACACTTGCATTTACTGGTAGAAATGGAATCATATCATATAATAATCCAATAATCTATGATTATTGATTGGGCTATGAACTGAAAATTGCAGGGGCAAACAAACATCCGCTTTTAACTTTTTTATCCCTGGCTCTAAACGATGGGATTAAATGAGATAAGGTAATAACGTTTATAGGTGAATGTTCGCTCACTGATGGGTGCTGCTGGCTTGTACCGAGCCTCTCAGTGTCCTGCCCTGAACTTCACACCGTGTTCATCTGAAGTCTGTTTGTTTATTGCATCCTCTCTGTGCTGAATAAATGCATAAAAATACACTGACAGCCTAATAATACTGGCAAACTAATTTACTTTGGAAACGAGGCGTCTTGGTGGGAGTTAATTGTTATGTTTTTAGAAGGCTTTCCTGAAGTTCCTGTGTGTGTGAACCCTTTTTACTTAGAGGTGTCCTGCAGAGAATAAGATGCCAGCAGTGGTTTTAAATGGGCCCGGTGTGCGTGTAAACCCTGAGTAATGCTGGAGGGAATGAAATCCAGCATGTGACGACTTCTGTGAAGTGAGGTCAGAAAATAAAACCTAGCCATCGCAGATGGCTCCATGGTTCAGTGGTTCTGCCTAGATCCACTCCATACCACCGATACAAGTTTCCTTCTCTTTTGTTCTTTGCCAAAATCCTGAGGTTGTATAAAGGGTTCTTTGTTGCCTCTCTATACTAAAAATGTATTAAAAAGTTGTTCTGGTGCCCCATTTATCACATGTCTTCTTTGGCCATCAACTTAATTTATCATGTTTGGCCCCAAGTCAATAGAACTGAAAAAGAACTGAGAACATAACTTTTTATGCGCTGCAAGCCATCCTAATGGTACTGAGTATATATCATTATTTGAGGGAGCTTCTTTAAAAATATAAACACTATTGATTAAACAATTTTGTCTTTTTGTGTTTTTCTCAATAATGACAAGCAATCAAATGCGCTGTATAAAAAAACAGTACATAATAGTACAGAAAATGTGTGGTTCCTTCATGTAATAACATTTCAAAGCATGTTTTTCACATCCAACAAGCTAAATATTTTGTTCACAGTCACAAAATATTTTGTTCACACTCACAGTATGTGAGCCAAACAGGACGGGAGCACGGTCAGTATGTGAGCCAAACAGAACCAGGAGCACGGTCAGTATGTGAGCCAAACAGGACCAGGAGCACGGTCAGTATGTGAGCCAAACAGGACCAGGAGCACGGTCAGTATTTGAGCCAAACAGGACCAGGAGCACGGTTAGTATGTGAGCCAAACAGGACGGGAGCACGGTCAGTGTGAGAAAACGTAGACTGTAAACTGGACCAGGAGTAGAATATAGATTCAGCGGAGGACACGCCCAGTGCGGGGGCAGCAGGTGTGCTCCTGTGGGACAGTGAACACTACCGTCAGCATGTGAGAAAGGAGCCAGACTCTGACCTTGCTGCAGAGTCAATCCTCCAGGTTCCCTGTGCCGCTCTGGCACCGCCCAGCTCTGCTCCTCTAGACAGAATTACTGAGGCTGCACTCTATCACCAAGCAGTTCCAGCGCTTCCTGCCTGGTTTGGTTTATTTACCCTCATTTCCCAGCCCTTTGTCAATACATGAGAGTGACAGAAATATGAATATGAACAGGTTTAACAGAGTGGGTTATAGACTGGATGACCTAAAGTCCGTTGGACTGCGCCTTGTGACTGCACCTTGACACCCTATCTGTCAGGGACCCCAGGAAATGTGCGCACAGAGATCACTGCTGGCGTGGGCACCAGGGCCAACGCAGTTAGCAGGAAAAATCCAGGGAAAGGTTAGCCAAAGCCCCCCATGAAAAGGGAGACGTTTGAAAAGAAGACGGTCTCAAAAGAAGATAAAGGCAAATCCCCAATGGCTCAAAGTGATTCAGGGTGGCAAGGCGTAATTGTAATTGCCTGACAGATTTTGTCCGAAAAGAATAACATTTTTACAATTGGTTTGACACATTTCTCTATACCGAATTCACTATTTCAAAACTCTTCACTCAGTTCTCTTTACCAAAATGCAGCTTGGCACACCAGTTTATCTCGCATCCAATAAAAAAAACTTCATATGCGTCTCAAAATCATCCCATTCTTCCACACACTGGCAAATGTTTTCTGCCATCAAGGACACTTTGTCACTCATAACACAATGGCCTAAAAAACACTAACAACAGGTATCATTACAGGATTTATCATTTTGTCTTTTTAGATTTTTTGATATTTTACAGAAACTGAGAAAACATGAATGGCACCTTACTGTATAGATTGTACTGCATATATGCATGCTGTAAATGTTACAGTAATTAATCAGAAAAGCTGCAATATGCCTAGTTTTTGCAATTTATTGTGATTTATACATACACAAAATGAAACTTTAGGATTCCAATAATAACATTTTTTCAATACACTAGACATATGATATCTAACGATCAATACAGATATATAGCAATGCTAGTTATTACCCTGTCTTCTGCATTTGGCCACAAGTTTTCATCCACATCACACCTTATGTCCTCTCTTGGAATACACCTGGGAAAGAATCCCTTTGCATGCCTGATTCATCCTTGGCATTGTTCTGCAGATATGTGCAGACATGCAGCATTCATTGCATCCAGGGGGAAAATATGATCATGTGGACAGTGGTCATAAACTTTCCACCTCCACAATGGGGTTGGGGAACGAATAGTGGGGGAACTGATGGGGCTTGGG
>JAOYSI010073077.1:0-16244 GCA_025775065.1 Hiodon alosoides | reverse complement strand
CGTTTAACGTTTAAACGTTTAAAAATCTGTGAAGTTATAATCAATCTGTATTAAAACGTTTGTAATGGTGAATCCCCTACATAATTTAGCTCTGATGCAGCTATGATAAACACCACCTCCATCGGTCGATACAGCATTCAGAACGCTCAGTGAATTGCGTCGATCGCAGGCAGAACACTTCAATGGTAAAGCGCTTTGTTTCAGCTTTAGTGGGACGAGATGCGTTTGACTCAAACACTCGCTCCACAGGTGAAGAAGCTGATTGTCCAGGATCCAAAGCGGCGGCTGACGACACTGCAGGCCCTGCAGCACCCCTGGGTGACAGGGAAAGCGGTTAACTTTGCCCATATGGACACGGCTCAGAAGAAGCTCCAGGAGTTCAACGCACGCCGGAAGCTCAAGGTTGGACTGCTGTAATGAGCTGGTGTTATTATGGGCAGGGGGAACCAGTGAGTGAGGAAGGGTGGCTGTTTTCACTGGATGCTCTGTCTTAAACCACATATCTTCTATCTGTTGGTGATACATATCTCTCTCTTCTATCTTCTATATTCTATATGTGGTTGTTATGAGCGGGGCTCAAGGTTGGACTGCTGTAATGAGCTGGTGTTATTATGGGCAGGGGGAACCAGTGAGTGAGGAATATCTTTTATCTGTGGGTGACCCCATATGTGGTTATTATGAGCGGGGTTCAATCAATGTGTAGTGAAACAGTTCTGCGTTCTGTCCTGAAACAGGGGCCTCTAGCTTACTTAGTTGTAATCTTTGCTGAAAATTTGCTACATTTCAGAAAGCTAACAGTTAATAGATGAATACTTTTTTTTTTTATTGTCTCACTGTCCGGTGCAAACACATTGGTGCTGATGTGCAAATTTACATGTTTTATATCAGAGCAGACATTTGAGTAGAACAGTTGCACTGAAGCCTTACCTGTGACAATAGTATTAATATTACTCACAGCAGAAAATTCACTGAAAACAAACACAGAGCTTCTATCAGAAACATCTGGCATCAACTCCACGAAGCAGGGCCACTCCTAGGGGGCAGGAAGCAAGCTGTCTGCCTGGGGCAGGATGTGAAGCGTAAACACAAGTTCTGCCTGTTCTGTGTAGACAACCAGAGTCCCTTGGAATCCCTTACGCCAGTGTGACGGACGACTGGAAGTTTACCCAAACTAAATAAAACATTGAAATGTTTTAGAAATAAAAAATAAATAAGTTTTTTTTTTTTCCAGCATGTTTCGTGTGCTAGTGGAATAGCTAGCTTTTGTAAACTCTGGGTCTGCATGAAAAATGGTAAAACAAGATTGCCACTGTTTTATGTTAGATTAAGCTATTTCCAAGGTTCAAATCCAGATAATGGCATTTGATGGTGTAGCCGGGAGTACTGTCGATGTACTGGCGGTAGGGTGGGGATTGGAAGGACTTCTTTTAGCTTGTCTCTAACTGGCGTCTCCTGTCATCTCCCTGAGAACCTGCGGGGACATGCCTCTTCATGTGTGGGCAGTGTAGCCTTTATTGCGTAAAGCGACGGGTGGCTAAAATGGTTTGAATGGTGAATGGTTTAGCGGAGACCAACCGTACTACTTCCCTGCATTTTTTTGTGGGGAGAAAACATAAAATAGTAATGTAATCCTGCTGTCCTTACAGTGTGGGTAATGTGTTTTTTTGGCAGGCCGCAGTAAAAGCTGTGGTGGCCTCCTCTCGACTGGGCAGTGCTGGCAGTCATGGCAACAGCGACGGGGGCAAGATCAGCTGCAATCACTCTCCTATCCAGGGTGGGGCGCCAGAGGGACAGCCACAGAATGCCCCGTCACAAAAACAGAAGGAGGGCTCTTAGGCCCTAGGGTGCCCACCTTCCCACAACCAGACCACTCTCCTCGGTCAGGAAAACATCCAGTTAGAATTGAGAAATGGAGGGTTTTTACCGATGAAATCCCACCTCATGGGCTGCGAACATAGAAGACCTCAAATGACTAGCATGTGACTGTTTATAAATTTTAAAAAATAATAATACAACCCGCATGAGAATACCTGCGTGACTTTGCACAGCAGCATATGAGACTGGCATTTCCCCCCACACAAAGCCTGTTTCATAGGAGCGTCACTGGGTTATGGGTGTGTTTCTGCTTCGCGTTTTGTAATGGCTGCATTTTACTCGTTTACTTTTTTATTCCGTTGAAAAAGGTAAAACTTTACATTAAGTATGGTTAGGCGTCCTAGAACCATTGTAACGTCACTTTTTGCTTCGGTAAGACAAAAAGAAAATATTTCAATGTTTACAGATCTTTAGATTTATATGCAAAATACATTCCGTTTGAAATACAGATGGGAAACAATTTCCAAATGGCCATAAAATTGTAACTTTACTACATCTTGAAAACGAATGCCTTATTCTATCATATTAAGTGGTTTATACAATTTAATAGAGACAGATGTTTCATATCATAGTAAATATTAGATTAAAAAGCTATGTGCGTAAAAACGCATGCTTTGCACAAATGTTGCAAGTTAGTACTTTGTAAAATGTAACCTGAGATGCTCAGTAGACTGTTTACAAGGTTTTCTTTTTTAGGAATTAAAAATACCAAAATACCCCGTTTACAATTACAGAGGTGCCCTGATGTCTACTAAGAATCAATAACTCTGCAGGGGAATGGATATGTCTAATGTCATTTGTCTTAGTGCCAAATACAATTGCTTTTAAGGCCTGTAATAATTTTACGATCAAGTTGGAAAAATCACTCATCACTAGATAGATATTTTTTACATGTGCAAACACCCATTTCATTGATAGGTCTCATTAGCTAACAGGCAGAATCTTTTTTGAAATGGAAAATGAATATTTCTTTCGTTCTGAATAAGCTGAATGGTTTTGAAATAATCAATTTACATATAAGCATGTGTGTTTTCAGTTCTGACATCAAGGAAGGTTATCAGGGAGGGGTTCCCTCTTGTGTTGCAGTGGTTAATTAAAGCAGAGCTCAAACGAACAAACGAAAAAATTACTGTTTAACAGAGGGCTTAGTTTTGCATGTTGGAATGTTCAACTACTCCAGTAGTCTTTTAAAAAATGCACTATGTTTTACTAAAATATATATAATTAACTGTATAAATAGTAAACCCTCCAGGCACTGAAGTAAAAAATATGAAACTGTCTGAATTTTTAAAGTTTGTATATCAGTGCGTGGCTGTGTTTGAAGAACAGTCAGACATTGAGGTACATAGACTGTAAAGCGTTGCTCATTACTCTTTCGATGGTAACACATGGGGTTGGTGCTTTTTTGTTGTAGACACTTAAAATTGATTTCATAGGTCAGTAAAAGTGGACTTAAATGTCAAGCTTTGTTTTGAGCTCTAAAACTAATGTGAAATTTGTTTGTAAAAAAGCTTAAAAATGTGGGCGGATATAGAGTAAGGTGTACCTTTTATCTACATGGATATGGAGTCAAAGAAACGAGACATGGCAAACACCTTGGAAACACCTCAGTGGGGGTTGAGTCTGCATATTTGTCGAGTGGTTTGGCAGAGTTTTAATTATAAAAAACTATATATTATGTAGCACCTCAAAAGCAATCATCTGAAAGCACTTGGAGTTGGAATTGGGAAGCTTTCGCAGTAAAATATCTGTAAAAGTGAAAATGTTAACTTACCACTTACATTATTTGTGGCCTTTAATGATTAAATGGAGAGAGGTTTTGTTTTACGGGGACTCCATATTACATAGGAAATCTTGAATACATGTAACGAAGTGAGCATGTAAAAATTAAGAAGTTACAAGATGTTTAACGGTACAGGGCGGTGTATAATTGCATGATACACTGAAGTAGTGAGAAAATTAAAACAAACATATGGTGATTATGATCAACCGATGATGAGTATTGTTCCCATAGTTACATTTTATATAATTTGTTAAATATAAAATATATATAAAATACTTATTCTCTTCTTGCCCATATCTGCTTAGAAAACAACCTTTCAAGCATATCATTCCCAAAACAGCTCTAACTGAAATCTGTTTTAACCAGTGAGGATCCAGTAAACCTACATGATTAATGTTTTCATCCTTTAAAGTACATTTAAGCTTCTAACCTTCTGAAAGACAATGGCTGTAATGCTGGCTCCTGACAAAGGATCATTTCTTAATTTTTTTATGTGTATGTTAACTATATGCTTGATTATCATATCTTGTTTGTAAAATATTGTGCATATGTGAGAAGGTAGCAGACACCTTAATCATCAGTTATCGAGGGCAGGATAAACTCTGTAGCACTATTGGTAGGTAACTAGAAGATGTTCTTTACTTGCAGTTAGAGTTAGTGTTATTTCCCAAAGTCCTTAACAGATAAAAGTTAAAAAGGAGCAAGAAGCTAAGGAGCTATTTTTTTTCTTCATTCACAGAACATCTGGATTTTGATGGGATAAATTTCCATGGCTGACAATAAACAGCTAAAGTGCTTTTATTTTGTGAAGATGAATTTGGAGTCAGAGGGATTCTACAAAATTAGAACATTTTCGTTTCGTTTAAGAAGGTACCGTTTCTAAAATGAAATATTTCTACTATATTATTGGGCTGTGAACTGCAATTTTTTAAAAATAATGACAAAATACCATACCAGTAAGTATAAATGGTTCTGAACGCCGCTGTGATTCTGTCCATGTCTTGGGAGATCACAAAGGTTCCCTGCTTTTTCTCCATATTAGAGTAGAGCTGAGGAATGTCTTGCTTGCTGTATATTTGAGAGACGCCAAGATTTCTAGCATATGGCATTAGCCATTAGCCAAGCCTCTGCAATGTATACTGTAAGTAAGTTATAAATAAATTTACTGAAATCCAACACAAGTTGCCTTAAACGTTACTGAAACTGTGTCTGAATGGATCTTCGACAGCATGCAAAACAGATGAGTAATATCATAAAATATGTATTCAATGTAACATCAGCACAGGACATGTTATTTACTTTTAGTCCTTCACACTAATCCCGCCACTTGTCATTTGGAATGAATGAGGGGGAAAGACTATGCCAGAAAAGGCAATAGCTCATACCCATGAGACAGCTTCTGGTCTATACACTTCACACATAAATTGAATCCATATAAAGTAACTTATTATACGTCAACCTTATTAAAAAAGTGACAGCATGCACTCAACACAGCGCCCTATGGGACGTCAAGCGTTGCAGCAGACATCCACACGAGAGGAAACCTGTTACTGTTCCACCGGGGCACTCCAGCTGAACCTCCAGTGGCAAATTCTGTTCTGAACGACACACAGCGGCAGACTAATCACCCTAAAAGCAAAGACAAGACACATTACAATCTGCTTGCTATTGCCGTCATGGGTTCATCGAGGGGCCCAAGAGAGAGAAAAATCAGAACTTGGCCAACAGCAAGTAGAGATGAGGCCATATCTAGTCACCCCCTTTTTCTTTCAACGGTACCCTTGATACTGGTGAATCTCGGAAAATAAAGCAAGGAAGACTGAGATACAAACTTAATAGTTTATAGAATTATTTTGATACAAAAGGATACATTTAACAAAGATAAACCAATTTAAGAAACAAAAAAACCCATCGAGAAAGAGATCCCTTCTTATGCAGTTAAACCAAAAACAAGGAAGAACAGAGCACTGCATACCTTAAAGGTGCATGCATTAAACAAACCATAAATACATAAATACAATTTAACAATAACCCAACAGAAGGCTATGTCTTTTTCTCATCTGACACTTTACATGCATCTCACACTTAAATAAACCCATTAAAAACCAGAATACATTTTTTGTATAAGAAAAGTACACAGCATACAAAATAAACAGCTCTTTCATTGACTAGGAGGTACACTATCTTTTAAACCTTCACATTCACACAGATCCTTCCATTTCTCCATTGGAATTTGGGGAGATGTGGGCCAATTACAGCTGCTTACAAATCTGCTGTCCCTAAATATCCAATAAAATGAATCATTACACATTTACCAGTGACTTAAGTTAGATAAGGTAAAATATAAGTCTACTGTAAGCATGACAACAGGTCGTTGCCTTTTGCTGGTTCCAAAATGTGATTTTATTACCTGAAAAAGCTACTACTAGCTGCTTTAACCCACGACAAATACCACTCAAAATCATTTAAAGTGTGCATTCATTAAAATGTATTTATATGCATACTATGTGATAAAATTTCATGATACATTTTGTCATTAGTACATTTTTCACAATATCTCTGAATTTAGCACCATAAATCATTTTTGTTTTTTTTAAATATGATTACTGATTTTGTCAGATATTCAAAACATTTGGAAACTTAAATATAGTAAAGACTATAGTTCAATTGCAGACTTGTTTCTTAACTTGAAGTGCTCCCTTTTTTTATATCTTAATTTGGACGAGATTTGCCAATTCTTTTGACGTTACCCCCTCTGTTTGGGATTGCCCATTTCGCTACTAAAATTTGGTTGTCGCTGCGAATCCCGCCTCCACACATGGTGAGTGAGGAAAAACAACTGGTCTTCTCCAATATTAGTTACCTATTCGCCACCTGTCTCTTTTACACACTTTTTACTACGCAGCCAGCACGAGAGGTTCAGCATTGACTGGATACAAGGAATATCCTCCTCTTGTCGGCACTGCCAGTCATCAGGTGCCCGGGAAGCAAAAAGGAGACGGCAAATGACATGAGCTGATTTCGAACCTGCAAAATTCTGCTCGTAGGGCTCAGAGTGAGCGCCTTTACTGACCTAGCCTCTCGGGAAGCCGGAGTCCTTCAGTTTAAAATTGAACGATTTGGACCACTAAACACTGTCAAATGGTCCTCAGTGTCATTTTTTTTTTCCTCCAGAGACATGTGTACATCTCATTAACGAAGCAGACTATGCATATCACAAATATATTCATAAACGATATTAAGTGTTACACAAGGGAAAATATGCATATCCAATTAGGTGTCATTTTGGTTTGACGTATAACAGTAACTCAAATCCCAAAATTAAACCTGAGCTGAACTGCAATGGAAGTGAAACCGAGACTACTGGAGTGTGTTCCCGTCCAATGAGACGTTAAATGTGGGCTCAGTTACCCTATCAGAGCCTTCCCGAGGTCTGTGAAAAAACTGATAAGGGTGCTGGCCATAGCAGAGTCCACCGCTGACTGGGGGAGCCTGCCCCGGAGATCCGTCTGAACGTAGCCTGTCAGGAGGCTGTGAGCTGGGTTCATCTCCACGGGCACACAAAACCATCCACAGGGATGATTGAAACCCCGCACAAAGCTATGTTGCTGTTCACCGTGTGCGACACTGAGGCCTGTTCAAAACAAACAAAAAACTATGTAAAACTCAGAAAAAAAACATTTCAAACGTAAGAGTCAGATGTCTTCTCTTCAACTAAAATGTAGGTTACACACAACGATAAGTGCCTAGGTAAACTCTTCGGAATGTCTGCACACGTGAATGAACAGATAAGCATTAGCGTGACCGTGAATTTTACATTAACATTTATTTCCACCAACTCTCAATTTAAAACAAAAAAAAAATTAAATTGAATTGTTATTTTTTCACATTTTCCATAAATGTGTGTATTCCTTTTATGTATATTTCATTTTCAACACTGACAAAAAAGTGGTGGCCGTTGAAACAGGAAGGAAAAAGACATGCCAATAAAACGCCTGCCGGCTGTTTATACCCATCTCTCACACTATGAGACTTTACCCCTAGGTGGGTCAGCTACACTATGACTTAGGTTTAAAAACCCTATCCAGCTTTTTTATCTGGAAGCATTGCACATGTGATTAGCGCTGTATTTCGAGAGCTTTCTTGCATAGCTCATCACTTTTTCTTCCCTTCCGAACCAATGAATGGTCAGAGGCGGCCACTTGCCTTGACATTAGTCACGCATCTCGAGGGAGAGGGGTCAATGCTGGAATACTTTAACAGCCACTGCAGTTCGCAGCGGTGCATTGAGAGTGCCCGTAATAAAGCCTCCTCGAACACTATAAGAACTAACAGCAGATAATAATCGGTTTGATTTTGTGCAAGACACGCACAAATAGAGGTGCATAAAACCATTTTTGTCTTTTCAAAAAAATTATGAAGTAGGCAAAAAAGATTCACGTATAAATTATCATCTGCTGTACATATTTTAATTCATATACTTCTTTTTGGCATTCTTTATTTTCAATTTTTTTTCTCATTCTGGTTATTTTTTTATTTGCTGGATCAAAAGTGACGCCACACAGAATGGTGTTGCATCAGCAAACAAACACATGAACACGGTCTCTTATCATTAGTACTATTATCTTAGTCTGAAGTTCAAGATAAACAGACCAAAAATATAACAAAATAGGCATTTGTCATATGCGGGAAGCTACGCAGTACAAAATGTCCATCATTTGTGAACGTATTGGAATTATGGTGGAAATTCCTGTGTTGTTTTTACTATGAGGAACTAGAATCTCATCCTGATGCTTAAAGTGGCAAACATCTGACACTTCACATAAACTGGTGTGTAAGAGCCATGAATCACAATTTAAGATTACTACTCTCAAATATGCCAATAGCAGCAATACATAATGAAATACAGATATTTCAGCCATGAGCCATAGTTTGGTCTATGGCATTTAAGTTTAATGGAACTATTTCAGAGACACTTACGACCATTTCTGCAAACAAGTGAACAAATGAAGAAATACCTAAAGTAAGATACGGCCCCAGAAAACACTTTAGTGGATATTCCCTGGTACACTCACCACAGGAGAGAAGTCCGTCCTGGTGGTCTGTGGTGTAGGAGAAGTCAACAAACTCTCGTGGAGCGATGATGTTCCAAAGCTGTCCTGCAGTGGTGTATCGCATCATACAACAACCTGGCTGCGGAGCACATCAACGTAGCTAGTCACCTTCGGGTTTCTGAGGCATCATGCAATCAATTCTACTACAAACCAGCATAGCATGTTATATATTCCTATAAGGCTACATAAGAGAAGCCTTTAAATGCCTTTAAATACAATGCACATGAAATGTGCATTTTGATTTCATATTCCAAATGAGCTTCCTAAAAGCCAAAGTTGGTTCTGGAAATTCTTTTTTTGAATTCTCACCTTCATTGAACATCTCACCTATAACTGAATAATTATGTCACGGTCTGACATCCTTATCAAGGGTGAATAATATAGGAGACAAGATACAATAATAGTGTAGCAACACCAAGCAGGTGCACAGCTAAAGACACCAAGTAACCTTAATTAAATCTGATGACACGACTGGTCACCAAAAATGCACGAGGCTCATGGGTAATGGGTACAGGAAATAGGTATTGACTCTTCCTCAATGCCCTTTTGACTCTTCTCAAGACATCAAGTCCACAGCACTGGAATTTCTTCAGCAAATACAGTTGAAAACGAGTGGCTCTGGTTAAGGACTTCCGTAAAACAAACGAATAGACAACGCAGTTCTATCCAAACCTCTAAACAGTGCATGTTTGTTCCTAGGGAACCAACCAACAAGGGCATCAACTGGATGCTCTGCCATGGATTTGGACTGTATCCCATGAAACCAAAAAAAAGTTAATTACAAAGGATGGAATATCTCATGGACAGTATACCTTTACTTCATGAAGACTAGATGCCCCTTTTCTACCTCGATATTGTGTTTTCTATGTATACGTAATGCAACATGGCCTTGCAATTCCCTCTCCTTTAAACTACTACCCAGCTATTTGTTTTATGGTTAAATGACAGACTTTTTAGCAATAACGGACACATAACTAATGAGAATTATTGAACAAATTCCATTCTTATGTTGAGAGTTAGTGAGCAAAGATGATAATCGGCTTTGAACATCCCATTCCTTCTTACTTTTCCTTTATCCCTCTGAAATGAGAAACGGTGGAGGGGGCATGGGATTGAGATATTCAACAAAAGATTTCAAACAAGCTTACTTCATCAAACGTTTTCACTATGTCCATTGAAGTCATCAGGCTGTCCCAGTCCAGTCGGTATGGTCCAGGGCGAATATAATCAATTATTCTGTTGGGGCTGTCTTTTACTATACCTTGGGCTTTATATCTACAATTTTAAAAAGACATGAAAAAAAAATTCAACTTTTCAGGTTGTTAAGTTTTCAAAAGGGCAAAATTGGTCAGTGGAATTAGCAAAATAAGACTGCTTTGGTGACAAACATTAATTGCAATGCATAATGTTGCAAAAATTAAGAGAAACGTGAAAGAACATTATAGAAAGCTCACAGAAATCCATTGAATTCTTCTGATGGTTTTCGCCATACAGTTACATCTTTCTGCAAAACCAAAGATGGTATGGAACTTATGATATCAACAGTAATCAAGCATCAAAAGACCTTTTTAAAATGTAGGTCTAAACAAATTGAATGAAGTACATTAACAGATTTAACAGCATGAATTTACCAACCATTTTTTTTGCAACCCTCCACTCATCCTCCTGGATGGCATGATAGGAAATTAGAGTATTCTGCAGTTTGGGGGCCAAAAGACTAGCATCAGGTAAACCTCCCATTGTCGGTCCTGAAACAAAAGAACAATCCTTAATCAACTTGCTAAGTCAAGACACACTGCATTACTGCGTAACGCAATAATGACGCCTTGAAATTTTTTTTTTTTTTGTTTATAAATGCTGTTCTTATCTAAGGCATGATAATGTTTACATAATACATTTCTTAAACGTTTTTTATTTTATTTATTTTTTATTGGAAACCCACAAAACATTAAACCAACTTGATTCTAGGGGGTTCTTCCATTTTCTTCAGATTGACCTTCACAATTAAACATTTTGAGTCCCCCATACATTAATACATTAATTATTATATCCCATTGGCTAATTAACTAATAATAGCTAATTATTCCAAACCAGGGAGTTAGTACAATATACAAAAATACAACCGAGACATAAGACGTAGTGGTGCATGAAATCGTAACAGTAACAGTGATCGGAATATCTGTCCATACATCTAAATAAATAGGAATAAAAAACATCAAATAAAATGATAGACGTATATTTGCGGAATTTATAGCACATTTTTTACCAAATACGAGATGAATATCAAGATCTTCGAGCTCTAGGGAAGTCAAGGTTCTGTTTGTACCGAGGAAAACCGAGGAAAGGACCTCAAAACACACACAAAATAAGCTTCCGCAATCACTGAAGCTACCTTTACAATCGTGACAATAATAATGCTCGATTTATATTAAATTAATGAATGAATGTTGAATACCTTTAATGAAATATGCACAAGCAGAAGTTGAATCGCTGCCCTCCCCGGTAAGGTTTCCAACAATCGCAATTGAAAGATACAACCATAGAAAGGAGGCCACCGCGTGAGTGCCACCCGATATTCGTGACATCCAATGAAAAATCAGTGAGCAAAGAACAGTGAGCAGTTTATCCCCTCCCCGACTCGCTGTTTTGCTGTTACAGAGAGCACGTCCACCGTATTGGCTGACTTCAAATAAGTGAGTATTAACACTATAAAACCACAGTTTTCATTCGCTGGCCGGCACAAAAGGGAAATAGGTTGTTTTTTGCGTGGGTAGAGGAAGTTTAAAATGAAGCATTTTAAAATGTTATCCTGTGGATCTGGAGAAGATTATGCAGTTAAAATCTTGCTGCACGAGCAATTAGAAATTAAATTAAAGGCCGCGCCGGATACAGCGAATTTTATCTGCAGCAAAATATTAAACCAGTGTCTTGATGATCAAAAATTAAAATAATTGAACAAGAACACATTTGTATTTCCATAGTAAGAGGTTGAAATCATTTTCTTATAATTTTTTTGAGATCGTAGATGTAAATCTATAACTTAAACTATAACTTAAATATTAAGCAATCAAATAGATTGTTAACGAACAGTGGGTATTTTTACTCCACCTGAAACGAGATCACATAGAAAGCATTTACTGGAGGCAATTTTCAGGTATTGACTTGGGGTAGGGTATGCTCAACATGTAGTTCACCTGGAGGTGGTAAGAAACTGGTGGCTTCCCGCCTGGTCGGAGCTGCCAGTACATGTTGCCACCGGTATAGTGAATAGTTTTTCATATCTCCCCAGTTATTCGCCCGGGTAATCCAGGATAGACTGTGTGCCCTGTGACTCCCTCATGGCTTATATGTTATTATTGCAGTGCTTTTCACTAATGCCATTTCATTTCATGAACCTAGCATAGTTTACAAAGAAGATATGGAAAGCAATCTCCAGAGCTCAACTTAGAATTGCCTTCTAGGTGACAAGCATTGTCAGCCTAAACCGATTCGTCTCCGGGTTGGATTCAGGATATACGTCTGGAATTTGTGTAATGACTAGTGCATTTACTAGTTTCTTGTGGGGGAAAAAGTACTTTTGGGGTTTTCAACAATTGCTTACCATTCTGTTACCTCCAAGCCCTTTGAAGCCTGTTATTAAAGATTCAAGTGCAATGGCACAACTATAAGTTCAAGCAATAAATAAAAACAATGCGCCGTGCTTTACTGCTAGTTTGTTTTACTCACACTGTTTTATTTATTTATCTCAGGTAATAACACGTAGAATAAACTATACAATGGTTAGCAATTTTATTGTCTTTAACTTTAACTAGTAGCCAAATGTAAACCAAGGTAAATGGAAACTAAAATGAAATCATTGGTTCTGAAATTAAATAGAAAATTAGAAATAATTTTTCTTTGTTTGTTTGAAATCGACGAAAACATTTTATTTATAAATACATTTCTAAACAATGGACTCGAAAACTAGCCGACCTCACGCAGAACGAGGCATATTTAAAAGCCACTAAATTCGGGTTTGACTGCTGTGCTGAGTGACGGCTGTTTACAAGCTTAAAGCTAGAAAATGATCTGTACTTTAAAGCCGGTGTTGTAACGCCGATGTCTGACGCATTGCAGTTATTTTAGCAGTGACTAAACTCGGCCGCGCTCTTGCTACATAGGCCTACTTTATTACTAGCTGTAATTTTAGAGATTCATCTACAATACTTCAATACAATACAGAAATATTTGACATTTTCACCCAACTAACTGTAGGCCAATGAGTTAATGCCACTTACTGGGAAACAAGTACCTTACGCATAAACTTTTAATTTAATTTCACTATCAACGTGAAGTGTAATTTAGTTTTATTTCAATTTATCACAGTTTCAAGGAAGGGAATTAACATACAGTCCCCACGCAACTAACTAAGACGAACCGTATTATTCCCAAATGGATAAATAACCTACAATTGCATTCCATTTTGCTTTAGCTAGCTGTTTAATGTAAATATAATGTCTGTTCTACAAGCATTTTAGCATTTTAAACCCTCCTAGTAGGCAAAACATAAAATTAGTTATTTATTAGTTAGTTACTTTATATTTTGAGGCAAAAATATTGTAATTTATTGTTCAGATTTGGTTTATTGTTATTGCAAGAACTGCTGTGTTGATTGGAGCTGCACCCAAGACTTTCACTCAATAAAACAATTTGATTTGATTTGACTTTTTTGTTAAATTGCCTAATAAATCCATGTGATTTATATGTAAAGTTGATTGGTTACAACAGTAAACAACTACTCCTGTGCAGTTTTCCATCAAGTCTCGTTGCTTGTTGTTTAGGACAGGGGTCGGAAACACTGGTCTTAGAAAATGTTTTTTGGGTTTTTCTCAGCTACTTCTCAATTAGGATACTTTTACACCTGGAGACACTAGGTGAGATCATTTCTATTAAAGGTTCAATTAGGCAAGGTAGAACTCTCGAGGTCAAGAACTTAAATTTGAAACTAGGTCTTCTGAGTGGCCACCTGCCTGTGCACATTTAGATCACAGTTTGGATCTGGAGGATGTTTACTCACTCCTCAAATATTTTCAGGGATAAGGACCATCCTGTTATGTCTTAAATACAATTATCATCCTATCTGAATAGAAGCAGTCCAGTCGCTTTCTACATACCCTAGCAAAATATCCTTCGCTCAGGGAACAAAGATTACTTCAACTTATTTACTTAATAGAATAATCCTTCACTGTGTTTAAAAGTACTACAACATTTCTCTATTGTAACAGGCCTATTCAAACAACCCTATTTGTATAGCTTTATACAATTTTGAACGGTTGTCATTTATTTCAAAACAACAATGCAGTCATTTTAAAGTACCTCGGTTAACTATCTAATCGTAAAAAGTTGGGAGATGTGCCACCTTAATAACCATTCAAATATTTTTCAAGGATTTCAAATAACTTTTTCGAAATAAAACATGTATTTTCATATATTTTCCACAAGATGGCAGTATAAGCAAATTACTTGATCAAAGTAAATCACTGACGCTTGTAGATTCTCAAATTGACCACGTGGATTGCTCGATTTCAGTGCGAAATACCTTGATTGTAGTCTTTAGATAATCACAAAAGTAGTAAATATAAATTTGTGTCATTCATATTTATTCTAATAACCACCCACAAAATTACCTGGACTTATCTTATTCTCACTCTTCATTGTTGCCAATAAAATGATCTCTGAAAAAATAATTTAAATCCTAGACTTTAGTTACAATAATAGCCTCGTTTAAACAAGAAAAAATACTTGAAAATAATTGATTTTTAATACATGTGGTTTACAAAACAACTTTACATAAAGATCTGTCGCAAAACAAATTATTACTGCATATGTAATGTTACTTCTGCTCATTTCTTCTGTTCGTTGTGTCGTACATGTTCCCACTCCTGATTGTGATGTTATCTTCATCCTTGACCCAAAAAGGATACTGGAAACTAGAAATTACATTATATAGATTTTTTTGTGTGTGTGTGAATCTCAATTTATCACTGCACACAACACATACACACAGAAACATAGTAAAAGGCTCTAGCTTCCAATTTCTGAATAACCCCCCTTCAGCAGATCAGGCTCACACCTCGTCATCCGATATTTTCATATGTTGTTTGCGATTAATCAAACATTTCGTTTTAGAGAAAGGTTTTCAAGTCCTGTCAAACTTTCACAATTAAATGTTAAACTTCCTCTAGAAAACATTTGGGAACGTTGATTTTTAAATGATTTTTCTTAATGTCGTGGTTGGGATTGCTTTCCAGCCAACGTAGGAGAGGAAACCTGGCCTCCTGTGCTAGCAACATAACCAACTGACTTATTTGCCTTTACCTCTTAGCGCACACTATATTCTTATGTTGAGGTGAGGAAAGCTTGTCCTGTCATATAAATGCCAAATCAGCTCTGAAAGGTAAATAAAATTTAAACCTGTGTGTCAGGTTGTCTCAGATTAAGGTCTCAATTGATTTCATCATGACCCAATACACTCAAACCCGACAAGAATATACAGGCACGAATCTGGATCAAAACATGCCACAAAATGCCTCCAGTTTCCCCAAATTGTGTATTTCAGAAATAAAATCTAAATGACACTTATTGCTAATTGCTACTTATCAACGAAGTTCAAAATCTGCTTTGAAACCAGTGTACTCAGAACGTATAATAACCAAGACCACTGGTTAACAGAAAACATTTTTTTTTTTTTTTGTATTCCTTGAAGAGAATAGTGTAATTATAGATCCAATGAAAGTATGCCCATTTTTGGACTTTCCTTATATGTCTAGCTTGTGTTCGCTGGGCAGGGACACCTTTAGTCACTCAGAAATGATGACACGGCGAACGTCTCCCCGGCTGCCTCCTGCCTCCACCAGCTGCTCTGAGCCGATGAGCCAGAAAACTGAAATAGCGCAAACAAAAGAAACCGCGCAGCAGTTACAATGCAAGGGTGGAACAAAACGGGGCTCATTACGTGCACATGTCTTCACTAAACGAAAGAGACACGTAAAAGCTCTGGAAGTTGGAAGTACTGCAGGAAATTTTCCGCTTATTCTTTCGGGTAGCACGTCTCATCAATTAACGTTTTTTTTGCGCTAATGTTTTGCATGGATCTTATTGGATAAAGGGAAAATGAAGTTTCATCAAGTCAAGTACAAACATGAAAACCCCAGCTTTCACCATAGGGGTTCCAAATTTAATGCTATCTTTTATCTAACTACCCAACGAGGGAAGATCCCAAGAGTGACTTATGGATCAGCAATTTGTTGCTTAATTTTCTTCTTTCACGTGTTATTCGTCTGGGAAATGCTCCAGACCTGCAAAATAAAGAAGTGAGGGAAAACCCTGAACGCTTTCATACTTATGCCACATGCAATTTAAGCAGGCATCTGAGAAACCATAATGCAAAAAATATCAATGAAATGATTGGTTTTCTTTATTGTATAATATAT
>JAOYSI010073076.1:0-20473 GCA_025775065.1 Hiodon alosoides | reverse complement strand
ATATACACCATTTGCAATATATGTAGTACATTCTATAATCTGTTTGTTAATCATGAATTAGGTACCAAATATTTAGCTTTTAAAATACTCTCAAATCCTCAGAAGCAAGACTACTTTTGCTGCACATGCACTTCCTCTCCTTTTTTGGCCCCTGGGCCTCTTGGAAGTGTCCACATCAACTGCTGCTCAGCTCCAGCGGTTAACTTTCATGCATACAGAATACATTTTTGGATATCCTTTTGTTTATCCATCATTGGTTCAGGTATTTGTGTGCTTTTTTAGAGTTTCAGTTAAACAGGAAGTATCCTGACCCATATTTAAAGATTTTAGTTATGGAGCTTTGTACTCAGGATAAAAAAATACAAGCTTTGTAAATAAATAAATATTTAATAAATAAATAATAGATAAATTATCAGGATGAGAATGTCCCTACATATCTGGGGCGATAATGGTCACACATAATAGGAAGGCGATGCCTGGAGCCTTTCTATGAATGGACGTGTGAATTCATGCAGTATGCTTGGAGGATCGAGACTCGGCATGCCCTTGCCTCTTTCCCTCGCTCTGTCTCTCCCGATTCACTGTTAACATGTTTAATGGGCTTGAGTGGGATGCTTTCTGAGTACCTCACCATAACAGGAAAATGTTGAAGAGAATGCCAAATAATTTTCATTTAATCATTTTTCAGGGGGAAAAAAACGGGAAAATGCTTTCAAATTTGTTCACCAACAAATAATACCTAAACTGCAGAGATACTACCAGGTTAACACTTCTAAACCAAATTTGCAATGAAAAAACACACTGTTTATAATATATATAGGAAACTCTATATTCTGTTCGTTGACCATAAATTAGGGACGAGAAATTTGACTTTTAAAATACTCACTAATCCTATGATACACTGGTCGTCTGTACTAAATCAAATATAAAATTCCTTTTATATAAAATGTTTTTTTTTTTTTTTTAAGTATGGCACACACATATTGTGCATCTCCCAAATTTTAAGCCAAGATGCTCTGTAATGATACTCCTACATCACTCCGTGTCTCCTAGGTAATACATACATTTTGACAAGAAAACAGAGGTTCTAATGTAAAGAAGAAGTAAAACTCTTCAAAAATCAACATGAACAAAAAAAAAAAAATTTAGTTTCTCACCTTCATCATGCACTCAAAATATGAGAAATCTAACCTTTAAAAGAGTTAAAATTGCTCAAAGAAAACAAAATCTTTTATCAAAAATGAATTATTTCACGAGTCACAATTATTAGCACCCCTGTATTTGTGCACTCTCCCTTTGTCATGATAACAGTATTGAGTAATTTCCTATAATGTTTGAAGAGGTGGGAGAACACATAGGAAGTGATTCGAGACCATTCCTCCATACAGAAGCTCTCCAGATCCCCACTGGCTTTCAATTGGGTTTAGGTCAGGGGACTGGGAAGGCCATTACAAAAGCTTGATCTATGATCACTGAATCATTTTTGTATGCTTTGGATTGTTGTCCAGCTAGAAGATCCAAGAATGGCCAGTTTTAGCCTACTAACAGAGGTAGGTCATGGCCTATACTCTCCCAGTACTTGAGGGAGTCCATGATGCCATATATCCAAACAAAGTTCCCAGGGAACTTACTTGGAAGTAAAAAAGAGCCACAATATCACAGATCCACCACCATACTTCACAGTGAGCATTAAGTTCTATTCTGCATGACCATTTCTCTTATTACGCCAAACCCACCTCTGGTGTTTGTTGAAAAGCTGTATTTCAGTCTCATCAGACCGTAGAACATTTGTGGTTTGGTGACAGCAGAGGCTTTCTTCTGGCAACCATTCCATACTGCTTGTTGCCACGGAGGTGGTGTGTAATTATATTTTGGAGACTTGGTGAACACCAAGATAACAAACTCTGCAATTCTCCAACTGAGAATTTTTTTATCACTTGAAACATCCTCCTTACTGTGCGATGGGACAAAATACACTTTGGTCTTCTTCCAGGCAGGTTCATCACAGTTCCAGTTATTTTAAATTTCTTAATAATGCCCTAATAGTTGAGATGGAGATTTTAAGGCATGTAGCTATCTTTTTATAGACATTTTGTGAGTTGTAAAGGTCAACAACCTCTTGTTTTATTTAATTAGTGTGTTCTCTGGCCTTACCCATGTTGACGGATTATTCAGGGAGTGTAGCCTGTTATGTCATTTGGAATAATGGTCATGAAGGATTATGTTTCGTTTAATTGCTTTATGTAGCCTTTATGAAGCCATTATGTTAGCTATATTGAGAGTGTTCAAGCATTACAAAATGTTATGTACACTACCGTTCAAAAGTTTAGGGTCACTTAGAAATGTCCTTGTTTTCTAAAGAAATGCTAATTTTTTGTCCATTAAAATAACATCAAATTGATCAGAAATACAGTGTAGACATTGTTAATGTTGTAAAGGACTATTGCAGCTGGAAATGGATGATTTTAATGGAATATCTTACATAGGCGTACAGAGGCCCATTATCAGCAACCATCAGTCCTGTGTTCCTATGGCACGTTGTGTTTGCTAATCCAAGTTTATAATTTTAAAAGACTAACTGACCATTGGAAAACCCTTTTGCAATTATGTTAGCACAGCTGAAAACTGTTGTGCTGATTAAAGAAGCAATACAACTGGCCTTCTTTAGAATAGATGAGTATCTGAAGCATCAGCAATTGTGGGTTTGATTACAGGCTCAAAATGGCTGAAAACAAAGAACTTTCTTCTGAAACTCGACAGTCTATTTTTTTTTCTTGAGACATGAAGGCTATTCCATGCAGGAAATTGCCAAGAAACTTTAAACTTTTGTACAACACTGTGTACGAAATTTCAAAGTGACCCCAAACTTTTGAATGGTAGTGTATCTATAAAATGCAACTATCGCTGGGAAATATTGTAATACTATTTAAGTTTAATAACTTATGCCTGTTACACTTGTGCTATATTGTGTTTGGATTCCATGTTAGTAGTCTAAGGAAGGAGAAGGGATATTTAATAATAGGGCCACAACGGTTAAAATGTGTGTTCAAATGTAGTGAAATGTAAGGGCATACTAAAGGAAATGTTTTTGTCAGAATCAAATAGCACTATTTCTGAGAGGCTACTTTCATAAACCAGACTAAATTATTTAAAAGATTTTACACACAAACATGTTAAGATAATCAGCTGTATGGGAAAGAAAAAAGAAACAGAGGACATAACAAAGTTTTAGAGGCAGATCAACTCATTTTTCTACAGTATTTCAAAATAATATCAAGTTGTTAGAATAGATAGTCATTTAAGCAAGCAACAGAAAAGTGTTCTACATTTAACCATAATAATTAAACCATTTAAAAAGGGGAGCAACATTCCCAGCCAACAAAAATAACTAAAATACTTCTTAATGTAGAATGCATTAAACAATTAAACAAATCAACAAAAAATTATTTCATTGCAGTCCTACATTACTTCTTTGCCAGGTTTATTTATTATTATTTTTTTTTTTAAAGTTATTTAACATTAACGTTGACATCTAAAATATGAGAGTGAGTCAACTCTTCTAATTCAATTCCATGATCTGCACAATTGAGGCCATGATCAAAAGATTTTACTGATCCCTTTGTTGACTTTATACAATTTGAGAACTAGAAATCACTTTATGGTAGCTGCATATATTTTAAGATACTCCTTTCGCCAAGCTTTAGATGCATGGTACTTTAATGTATTTTATTACTTTAAAGTTGAGAGCTGTTAAGAGTGTTAAAATATTCTTCATGCTTTAATTCCATGCAGTCAGATTTAGTCATACTGATTGTCTGGACAATAACTCTTTCTTACCTTTCAGATGGGGGACCGAGAGACTTCTGAGAGTCTTAAAGAGAGCCTGATAAAGGAGGAGGGAAGGGCAGGCTATGTTACTCCAAAAATTGCCCAGTTTTCCTCCAAACTGCGAGCTATGATACGCATAAGACAAAAATATCAGGCCATGAAAAAACGTCGGGCAGAGGGTGGGGCACAGTCCATAAGCACCGTCTCACCACACACTTCCAGCCCTAAAATCTTCACTTTTGATAGTGTGACTGCCTGCAGCCATATACCCCCAAGCAAGAAGAAGAAAAAAAAGACATCACGGGTTCTATTCCCCAATGGCAGCCGCAGGATTCTCCCCACAAAAGAGCACAGTCGGGCCAAGAACTGCTTGTTCCTGCTTGGCATTATTGTGTTCCTTCAGGTCTACAATGCCATCGAAAACTTAGATGACCATGTGTTGAAGTATGACCTGGAAGGATTAGAGAAGAGCTTAAAACAAGAGGTTTTTGGCCAGTTGGAGGCTGTAGAGCAGCTCTTGGAGCATTTGAGAGATTACTTATCAACATATGTCCACAAAAAGCCCCTGGTGTTGTCCTTACATGGCCCAGTTGGAGTAGGAAAGAGTCATCTGGGGCGTACCCTAGCCCGACATTTCCGCTCTGTCGTGAGTGACCAGCTGGTCTTGCAGTACTTTGTGCTACACCATTGTCCTCAAAAAAAAACTTCTGTAAATTGCGCCCAGACTCTTGCTTCCCACATCTCTGAGATAGTGACACTGGCAGAGGAGGAGGAAAAGATACCGCTCTTCATATTTGACGAGGTGGAATTCATGGACAGCCAGCTTTTGGATACACTAAACACCTTCCTTCTAATTAACCAGACTAACGAGTATTTGAACGCCATCTACCTGCTCATTAGCAACCTTGGGCAAGAAGAGATCACCAAGTTTGTGCTCCAAAACTCATCTGGTTGTGCTTCTGTGGGCCAGGCCAGGCTGAGTGTGGAGTTGGGCCCAGTTCTGCGTAACACCCTGGAGAGACACCACCTATTGTGGGTGGAAGCACACATTGTGCCCCTTACTCTACTGAAGAAAAGCCATGTAATAGCTTGTTTTCTAGATGAGATGACCAGGGAGGGCTTCTACCCTGATCACTCCCATATTGAGAGTCTGGCAGGGGAAATCTCCTACTACTCTGCTGGGGATGAGAAGTTCTCCATAATGGGCTGCAAGCAGGTTGTAGCCAAAGTCAACCTTCTGTAATGGTTCAAACAATTAGATAGTGATACATATAAAATGTAGGAGACCCCAATAATAACTGTCAATAAGGAGAACATTCAGAAGATTACTTTCATAATCAATAAACCCTTTCACTGTGATTACAAATGTTTTTGTACAATTGTACTTTTCAAACAACCTGTCTTTTAAAATGCTAAAATGCTAATGTCTTTAATTAATAATAACCCACAGTTTTGACAGTATTACTGCAACTTTTCTGTAGGGTTCATGTTTTTTGCAATTTCCTTCAATATAAATATTGATTGTCATTGTAGGTATTTGTTCATGAGTATTAATGAATAACTGATTCTGATCTCTGTTTCACATGTTTTCCAAGTCTTGTCGATCACCATTCCCTGGGGTCATGGAATAATGATGTACTCTGTTTAGTGTTAAATTAGCAATTACATATCTCGTGTTAATAAATTATTGTCACAATATATAGGAAAAATATAAATATATGTTAGAACCTAACAAACATTTTAAGGAATTTTAAAGGAATTATTTTAAGTAATCAACCCTCAAGTCTATTTTTGTAATATATATATAAATATTTTATTTTATTAATTTATACATTTATCATTTTAAATCTGAGATCAAAGTTTTCATACTTGGCTGTGCCTTTGGTCTGTTCTCGAAAAGACTAATTGGTTCAAAACTGAACCTGTTTGGATAGTACCTTGGATAGTCCACTCAATTTTCTATTTGGTACAACAATATTGCGTGATCCTACTAATCTAACCCAGTGTGCATGCTGTATGGGCAGACAACTGGAGATGGAAACCAGGAAGTACACATTTTTTGTGGCAGATTAGCACCAACAGGTATGCCATTGAAAGTAATAGGAAGTTGTCATATTTTCTAGGTGTCAATACTTAAGTCATCGTTTCAGATGCGTTGCGCCATATAGTCCCCCCCAATATATCACCTCATTGATTCAAACAGATTCCTTTTTCCCATATTCAGATAGCAGTCAACTGTACAACTGGCATTAAAAATGGATTAAAGATGGATTTTCAAGGTAGAAAAACGTTCTTAAGAACTTTGGACCAGTATCTAACTTGCTATTTTTGTCTAAAATATTAGAGGAAGTAATAGTTCAGCAGTTATTGGAGTTTCTAAATTCTAAGAATATTCTGGAATCATTTCAATCAGGTTTTCGATCATGACATAGAACTGAGACAGCACTTAAGGAGAAAAGCTATCAATATAAGTTCTGAAAATACATTCCATAGGATGTTCTGAGTAAGAGAAAAATTCTGAGGAGATCGCCCTTATCTCACTTCTAATTTCTTCAATCTTCTCACTGAAAAATTTCATGAAGTCCTTGCTGCTATGGACTCAAGTTATCTATCCCTTGACTCGTGGTTATTTTGGCTACTGTATCAAAAATAAATCTTGGATTGTTTTTGTTCTCCTAATTAGTTTTGAGAAATATGCTGAGCAAACAGCGACCAACGCACATTTATAATTATAAACACTTTCTTTCCATGCAATAAGGAACACCTGTAGTCTGGATGTGCTCCATTTGCGATCCAGCTTACAACATTCCTGCTTGAGTTTACGCATTTAATCAGCGTACCACGGGGAGAATTTATTATGCTTGACTTTCTTCATTCTCAGTGGAGCTACCAGATCTAGAGTTCCACATAATGCCTTGTTATAGATATCTAGTATTTCACCCACTGGTATTACTACTGAATATTCTTTCCTCAAGTAAAACATTTGGCTGGTCTTTGATAAACTTTAGTATCGTTCTTGGATTCATTGATTGACATTAACTGCTTCTGCTCTGGGTCCATGGAATAAGACAACTTAATTTCAAACATAATAAGAAAGAGATACGAAAGTACCGGGTTGTATGGGAAAACAGATACATTTTCAATTTGAACCCCAAGACTAATAATAAGGTCTAATGCTTGGCGGCAACAATGCATGGGTTCTGCAACATGTTGGACGAACCCAAACGTATCCAATATTAAGATGGACTTTTTAATTGAATCCCCTTCACTATCAACATGAATATTAAAGTCTCCAACAATTAACACTTTGTCTGCATTAACTGCTAGGTTTGATAAAAAGTCACCAGACTCAAGTTCTGTATACAGACCCGGCGGCCTTTAGACATTAGCTAAGATTGAATGTCTTCTAATTTCCTATTGTTGAATTCTGACCAACAGAATTGATCATCTTCGTCATCCAACATACAAGGTTTAATGGCTATGGGCTAGACCTAGAAGGAAAGGTGTAGCACGCCGACGTGCTTGGTTCGGCAATAATCGGAAAAATACACTTCCGGGTTCTCTGGCTTTTTTGTCGGCTTTATTTCAATCAAATACAAATAAAAAATAAACGCTCTTCAGGGATCCCCGTCACAGGTTCAACCCAAAACAAAAAAACTAAATAAACCACCGAACAAAACTAACGAAAATGAACACGACATGTCGGTGCCCCCTCCGCCAGAGTCGACTCTCTTCTTCCGCCTTGTTCCCCATTGTTCCTTCATCTTTCTGACCGCCGTTCTCCCGCCGTTCTCCCGCCGTTCTCCCGCCGTTCTCCCGCCTGGCTCCTTTCCCGATTTCCAGCACCCACCGAGGGATCACAGGTCGTTAAATGCTGTTCACTATTAGCGTAATCCTCAGCCGGTGCTGGTGGGCGTGCCCGGACCTCTCCTGTGCGTGTTCTCGAGACGGACGTGTGGCACAAAAGGTAATAGATCTGAGTGCATTGATTGACTCCTTAACGTACGCCCCCAAGTGGTATGGGCACCGGTGACCATGATCATAAAATTTGGAAATAAGTAAAAATTTCCCCCATGAAATAAATAAAAAAAATACCCCAAAACATTTCATTGTTTTCTTCAGTTGTAACACAGGAATTCAGGGGGAAAATGGCGAGAAAATGGCCGGAATACAGAGAATGGAACAAGGAGCATGAGATCCAGGCGGGTTTGAATACCCTCTAGGGAGCAAGCCCACCAGCGTGTGTGTCCAGCATGTAATGATGCTTTTTGGCTGGAACACCGGCATCCCTTTTGTGTCTGTTTGGTGTGTCTGCCGCAGTTTAGTTTGGTTTGTTTTCCTTTATTTCCCTCTTTTCCCAGCAATCCCCTTTCCTTCATATTGTATGCAGGCCTTTGTCATTCAGGGCATAAGGATGGTGAGGTGGGAGGGCCAGGGGGTAGAACGTAGTGTGTAATTGAACCCATTTATTTGTGCATGTAGTGATTCCAGTATGTAGTAGGGCAGACGCCACCAGCCAGGCTGACCCCATTCGTAACTGCCTACAGTGTTAATTCCTTGGACTGGCAGTGCTGGAATAGGGTAGAGTGTGGGAGGGGAGTACATCAAGCACCATAGTCCACCTGGGGATGTCCACCTAGCTGGATGTCAGCGTCATGGACTATTGGGGTTTGGCTTTTTTGTGAAGGAATTAATTCTTTGTTTCATTGTTGCACATTTTTATCCATTGTCTTATAAATAAATTTGTACCCTTAATCTGTCACATGTTGAGATAAAAGATCAATTTTAAATCTTTTAAATAGATGATGCTGGAATTCTGCAAGTTAAAGAGGACAATTCAGTTTCTTATTTTTTTGGTCTTTTGATCATTACTTGTGTCTGGTTTAAGAGATTATTTATCTAGTGAAATGGCTATTTTCACAATTATTGTGGCCAAGAAAAAAAGGACAATATTTCGAATGAGACTCCATAAAACGACCAATGAGTAGTTTAATTTCCAGGTGAATTCCATTTGAATGTCAGTGAAATTAAACTGTAAAATTTTATTTCATACTGGTCAATCAAGCCTTTAGTTAAATTGTTGAATAATAAATGTATTAAATATGCCCGATGAAAAGAAGATATTAATTATGCAGGAAAAAAATGCATATCATGCATTAAAAATAAGCTGGTGGTGTAGTGGAATCAGTTAATATCCAGCATTACAAATGGATGAATGCAGAAGTTGTGTAAGTTACTTTAGATAAAAGTGTCTGCGAAGCAGCTTGACGAACCATCAAGTTGATGGTTGGAGGAACTGCCACCAGTGCATTGTAATACACTGGAAATGTATTACTTAAGATTATTACCACTAAATACCTGACTGGAGATTAACTTTTTATTGGCATAGTCACAGCTTTTCACTACTAACAGGAGAGTGGTTATAAAGGGAAAAGTGGTGAGAAAATATATATTTATTTCAGGTCTAGTAATAAACCTATCCTTGACATTCCTCCAAGCAAAAAAAGATCTGAATTTGACATCAGGACCATATCACCTGCAGTTGGAGTGTAATATAAAACTGTGACATGCTCATTTGAAATTATCATTATATTTTTTAAATGACCCCAATAAGAATGCCTGTAAGGCATCTTGCATACTAATGTCGGCAGCTAGTAGTTCAGTGGTTAAGGTGACAGGCTTGTAAATAAAAGGTTGTGTTGTACCCTTCACCAGAAATGTGGGTGGAAGGAGAAATTGAGACTGTGTAAGTTGCTTTGGATAAAAAGTGTCTGCTAAGAAACTTATAAAACCGTAAGGCTGGGGGTACTTCTGACCAGCCTGCAATACAATATATAAGCAGCTATACAATAAATAAATATCAGACAACTGACAAAGGCTGTGAGGCAGTTTTATCAAACAAGTATCCATAAAAGTGCATAATAAACCGACCTAAAAGGCCTCTAATTTGATCGGTTACACCGTGAACCAATTACGCCATAAACCAGCCATGGTTAGTGTAAACACACGGCAGTTAAATTATCTTTAAACGGCTAACTCGTAAACTAACGACAATATTCTCTGTCACGACACGTATGCCATTGCAGTATTCCTTGCCAACAAACGAGAAGCAGTTTTCCCTCCTGGAGTAGACTTAAATGCATTGGTCGAAGTAGGAAAAGAACGGTGCTTGATTAAGCATCCTCTAAGGAAGCTCAGAGCTGCGTTCAGAGCAAAAAGGTCCTTTGTGCGGATGAAAAGCCTCTTCGCGCAGCGTGATGACGCTTTGTCACTGCGGTGCCATGATACTGCAAAGGACTTATTGTAAAATCTCTTAAACGTGTCCTTTAAAAAAGCGAGTACTCTCGACAAAAAGGAAATTAACCGATTACTTGAATGTAGAATTGATTGTATTTCTTAAGAGTGGACTTAATTCCATTAACACACCGAGGCTGTACTTTCGACAGCGCGGAACAATAGAATAATATATAATATATAATATAATATTCTGTTGGGATTACTATCTCCGGACTTCAAATACCAGCGTATGTACGGTCCTCGATTTAATCACCGTCTTCCCCATGATTATCACAGTTAAATGTAAGTTCAGTAGAGTTTTTTTCCCATTGTATTTGAATTTATCAAACGTAGTGCCCGTAGGTATATAAAATACTACATAACATTTTATCTGTACTAAACATGTGATTGTTTTGTGTCGACAAAAAATATCCTGTTTGTGTTATCACTACCGCTACATTATATATACAGCAGATTTCCGTTTTCGGGAATATCTACAACACATCGCCATGAAGTCGCTTATCAATCGAAGCGAATCTTTGAATTTTTATTTACTTACTTGCTTGAATTCGCAAATAGAATTTTCGAAAAGACATAGAATGCAATTACTTGAAGATATGAAACACACAAAAAACAAATCCCTGTAAGCATACAAGGCTATACAATAGTCGCGTACTAAATTGTTGCGATTTATTAGTTAACTAATTTGTTTTAATCTTAAAAAAGCAAATTGTTTTTGTCTTAAAACACAGATAAAATAAATACAAACGCCTATGGTCAAGAGTTTTACAAAAGGTGTAAAGACACCTTTTGATTTACTAAATTAGTGACTATAATATCTGATGTTTTTATGGAAACAAGTAAATGAAAAACATTTGGATATTTGGAGACTTCATTTATCATTTAAAAATGTTCAACCATGTAATTTAGTTTGGTTGAATGCAAATTAAAGCCTCTCCCTATGTTTATATACGTGAGGACAGTTTTCACAACTGCGTCTTTTTTATAGAATTAACCATGATGTCATTTTAAATAATTATGTTTTGGTTATCATCGCTCAATATTGCAAAGATCCTTCAACATTTCCAAATGACACTTGTCATTTCCAAATAAGGAAACAAAAAGGAGGTATGAGCCGCATGAGAACACATTGCCAGCATTCCAAACAGCTTGAGAACAGACACCATGTGTAGCACTATAAAACATGTGACAGTAATTACTTACAAAACCTCTCCTTAAAAAAAGATTGCAATTATTTATTTGCATAGTATATTATTTATTGGCATACTTACTTATACAAGCTTTAAAAGTATGGCGTCAATAATGAGCCAAAAGGCTCATAATTAATCATGAAAAAATGAATCTGTGCTTACGTAGCACATTTTGTGTTTGAATTAGAATCTGCACTTGTCAGTTTAAATCTGTTTTTGGTATATATAAGCATTTTTCTGACACTGTTTCCTACTAGCGGTTATGAAACCCGTTTTAAGAAACTTAAATTAGGAACACAAAACCGATTTTAAGTAGTGTATTTTTCAGTTCTTTAATTTTTTTTTCTACGTCCGACATACAAGTTAAATCAACCAATCAAATTGTATTTCTTATGGCACATTTTTACAATATACCGCACTAGCAATGATTCCATAATCTTAAAAAAGAGCAAATAAGAGAAGAATAGAGCCACTACGTTCAGGGGAGGTGGGACAAAGCCCCACTAGATGGTACTGTGGCCCAAAAATGTGCGAATTATCTACACGTTCCTCAAAACGAGAAAGGCATAGTTCGACCCCTAGGTACTCGTGTAATTATTAAATATAACCAGGGGGGTGATTTTTAGTACAGCAGCTTCTGCTTAATCAATCTGTATTTTATATATTTTGTGTTAATTAGCCTAATTTTGTTGCTGATTAAGACAGAACATATTGACATTCTATTTTAGGGTTAGGGTTTTGTTACAAAATTAACATGCTTGTATTTGTTTATTTTATATATTTCAATTTAGATATCAAATTACCTCAAAATTTGATTCCCTACAGACGTCTTAATATTTATATGAAACTATTCAGTTCTCAGGAATTCAAAAAAGGTAGTTTCTCCTGGTCTTACCGAATCTTGACCATTTTTGTTTGATAATGACTTAAGTAGATAGATTGACCTTTTTTAAAATACTGACCTCATTGACTGTTGATAGAAACAGGGTGGAATCAATTATTAGTTAGGAATCCCTTTTCTGTAATACTGATTTTCTTAACTGACAGTTAGAATTCCTATCTCTAAAAAAAATATTTGGCACTCTAATATTTAGATATTTAGAATTCAGTAATTCATATTACTGAATTACAAATGTTACATTGAAATTTCGTTCGGTTTCATGTTTTATTTTAAATAGCTGAAACTCCAAATCTGAAACTCTGGCAGGCTGTCTCTGAGGCTATGGTAAATATGGTAGTAAGACACAATTTTAAAGCTACAAGTCATCGTTTTAAGACTTAAAAATGTCTAAAGAATTTAAGACCACAATTCCTTCCCTTCCCATCTAAAAATCTTACAAAAACTGTGGCTCGGCAGCTATAATATCTATGAGGCACTACAGTCAGATGCAGGCCATAGTACAGAGTCCGCACTTGTTAAAGTTGTCAATGATATTCTTAGAGATTCTGATTACAGTGAGGTCCATACTATTGATACTTTCAATTTAAAGGGACTGTGTGCTTGAAATATACGTTGGAAGTACTCTTTCCTGGTTTAGTCCCACCTACCAGAGAGGTATTCCATTTTTGCAATGTTGGGTGCTGTGTCCTACAGGGTTCTCTCTACCATACTCCCTACCTTACCATATTTTGTAACCCCTAGGCAATGTCATTAATAAACCTGGGATTCATTTCCAGTCCTATGCAGATGATAAACAGCACTACTTGGCAGTGAAACCAGGTGAGGACTTCCAGTGGAGGATCATGCCTCAAGGACATAAAGCATTGTATGACATCTAATTGTCTATTAATAAAATATGGTAGAACAGAGATGATAGTCCTAGATCCTAAATATCTCTACAGCATCATTACAAACTCCAGTCATGGTTGCCAATCAAAGATCTTGGGGTAACAATTGACCCAGGTCTCTCATTTGAATACCATATAAAATATTTTGATCATCACTCATTTTCTCTGCCTAAACTCTAAAGGATGCAGAAAAACTTATCCATGTTTGTCCTTTGTAGACTAGACTACTGTAGTGCTCTTTTATTTAGGCAGCCACCATGCTTTTACAACTGCTGCAGCTAGGATCTCAAGCTCTGGTCTCTCCTTGGTTATTGACTTCAAACAGTTACTTCTTATATACAAGGCAATAAATGGCCTTTCGTATTTAAATTACCTCATAGTATGATCATTGGTTAGCTAATGTTAGCTAACTGACTAGGTAATAATCCTGTTATATTTTCATTTTGATAATCTGTTTATAGTTTTATTGTTCGTAAGAGGAGTGGTCGTTATGGCGAGCTACTGTTACTGCTACAGCCTTATTTCAAAGTTTGGCGAATATTTTTTTCTATTTTATTTCCCACAGGATCACTATCCTAAAGAAATTCGGTCTGATCAAAACTTGACTACAGGGACAGGGTCAAGTGTCAGGGAAATCCGGTGTCAATTTGCAGACAGGTAACAGGCCAGCAGATATAATCTGAGATGGGGAAAGGAGGGTATTTGAAAACTGAATGATTTGAGACTGCTATTGGGACCTTTCCTTCCTTTGTTATGCTCAGCGGATAGCAGAATTAAATGGCTAAACAAGTCTCAAGCAAACAAACACTATGGCAATAATACACATCTTGTGATTGGTTAGACATATCCTCAATGTTTTTGACTGGTTCACTTAAAGTTCATTTAAACATTTTTTGCATTTTTATGTTTTGTAAAATTTTATAGATAAATTGGCATTACTTTGCAATCAAGAAATTAAACACTTATTCATAGTATAGTAATTACTAATGAATTAATTACATCATCTTAGTTAACATCTTAACAACTTCTAACAACATGTAGTACTACAATTTAAGGTCTCTTTCTGTAAAACAAAAATAAGAAAAATCTTTCATATAAACAAAGATTTCCATGTACGTCGGAGACGGTAATCTACTGTAGTGCTGTAGAAATATAAAAAAAGTTTTGTGGTTAATGGCCGAATTAATCGTATTTTTGTGATAGTTATTTCCTTACGATGATAAACATTTTATGGAAATTTCTGCCATTTAATTATTTCATTTAGAAATACTTAAAATGAATGATTAAATAATTAAATGTTTTTATTTCAATAATTCAAGAATAGAGAGAGGGGTGTGTTTAGTTAAATTGGTTTTTGTGTTTGGCTAATGTTAGCTATTTAGCAAGCTAGCTATAACGGAAGAACAAGGGAGGACCCAAGTGCGGTGTTTATGACAAGTAATCCAAATGCAAGAGTCAAAACGGTTCAATAGGCGGGTCGAGATAAGGCAATTGGGCAATAGGGTTGTCAAAAATACCGATACTTCAATACTACCGCGATACCAAAATAAAAAATAAAAAAAACAATTCTGAAATGCATTAATTATTAATTCAGTAATACTGAGAACAGAACGCATCGGACTACTCCGTACTAGTATAATGAGAACTGCGTGTTAGCGAATGCTTAAAAAAAAAAAAAAACTTAATCCGCGCAGGGATACCACACTAGCCAGGTGGAAACAACGACAACAATTCAGTAAACAGTTAAGATGGAAGGCACACAGGGTCAGCGATCTACGCTCTTATAAAAAAGAGAACATCAGGAGTGCTGTGTAAAAGCGTTTCGCTTATGAAGCTAATGAGCAGGGCAAAGTAAAATATCCATCCAAGCCCACTAAATTGAGTGAGTATCAAACATTTTCTGAAGCCCTAGTTTGTGCTGATATCACATGGTATTTACCCGAAACCCCTGAAACATGCTTTTAAGAACAAATTTAATAACATTTTTTTTGAGAGCTCTCCGTCAATTAATCACTTGAATCACTTAATACTTTTTATTCTTTATTAAGGGATCAAATTCATCCACTTAATTGTTTTAATTAATACTCATTATTTTGATGCTGAAAACAAGCCGAACTAGGGTCAAGTCAATCATAGTCCTACATAAATAAAACAGACAATTATAGGTAATTATTTTGAGATAGTTGTATTTTCTCATTTTTAACAATAAAAACTCATGTATGATTCATTTTATTTATTTATTTTATATTTTTGTGATAATATGCAAATTGTGTTTACTGCACATACAGTCACGATTAAAGGAATGTTATCTAATTTTGCTTTCTTTTTTCAGAAAGATTTTTTCATAATTTTTTTGGTATCATATCAAAGTTCGAAATTCTGGTATCGCGAAAATACGGACAATCCAAGAATGTTGAGACAGAAACAGGTCAAAAAACAAGACAGTACCTTCAGGAGCTTTTATGACATCCCATTCTAAATCCATAGACAATAATGCCTCCCTCTTAGCTCAAACTCATATTTCCCTTAGGAGGAAGTCCAATTTCTCTTGCTCAGTGAGCCCCCTGACTCGTAACATGGCCTTCACTTGTCCCCGTCTTTCCCTTAATATTAATTTTCCCTTCCCTGAAAACTGCGGGACTCGTGGAGCAAAAATAAACCAGGGCATAGTTAGTCTGGTTTCTAGAGCCACTATCTGGGATTTGCCATCTTGTTCCAGTGCCACCATGGCTGTCCTCTGCCTGAGCTAGGGTATATCAGTGGATCTTGCTGTCTAAGCCACTCAAGTTATCTCCTTGTCACTAACCCTAGGTCCAGATCCATTCACTAGCTCAGCAAAAAGCAGACCACAAGGAGCTTCATATAATCAGTAGATGTGCCTTTGTTCAGCTGTTGCTCTAGCCAGGGTACAGGAGAAACAAAAACCCTGCTGTTGCTTTTCGATCGCTTCTGTTACCACAAACTTGTTTGCTCCCCTGCCTGGGGAATCTTAATTCAGCTGCCAGCTTGAGCCCTGCCCACCCTCGCGCAAAGGCAATATAGTGATGGAACGTAGCCCCCTCAGAGACACCCTCCAATACTGGAGCTTTACTTAATTTGACAAAGCTAATTCAAAATAGTTTGTCAGCTATGCTGTCCGATGAAATATTAAAACAAACAAAAAAGAACGAATAAATTAAATGAAATTGTCCCAAAGCAAGCACATTACAGTGGAGGATTGTTTATACTACAGTACTGGCTCATTATTCAACACTACTGCTGTTGGGGGAAAGTATTTGTTAATTGCTGAAGTATAGTCCGTGCAATGTTATTATAAATAAAACAATCTTTTATCTGGACACTAATAGGAATCAGCTACATGCCAAAAATTTAATTAATATGCAGTTACAGTAGCTATATATTGGTGTTATGGCAAGTGATTCAAATTCAAAGTAGCAAGACATTTAAAAAAAAAATTATAAAATTCTGTTTAATTTATATGTTTAATTAAAAAATTTAAATAGTTGATTATCTCAATAGTTGATTCAATCTCTAAATTATTAAGTTTAGGATATTGGCATTTGCTGTGAAGACATCAACCCATTTCTACCTTCCCCCATTTCTCCACAACTCCCCTCTCGCTACCCCTGCTGTAGGGATGCTGGAGAGATGTAAGCTGCTAGCAAGCACAATCACTTTCTATTGGATTGGTTTTGGTGGAAAGAGAGACCTTGTGAGGTGAAAGAGGTATCATCACAGTTGCAAAGCAAGAGAGTGCAAAGGCTGTTATGGGCACACCACTGCAGAGGAACTCCCTAGAATTTGAGTAAGTATTTCAGTTTTTTGTCATATCATTGTACGGTTCCCATGGTGACAGTCGCATAGCAGGGGCAGGGCACAGGATTACTGCAACCATAGTGCTACGATTGTGGCTTCTATTTGTAATCGAGCAACTGCTTGATATTTATGTCCTCTTTCTCACTGTCTACATATATGAGAAACTTGTGTTAATGTTTTATTCATAAACATGTGCTATTACTGTCATTCAAGAGTCAGATTTTATAGAAATCTACCATAACACCTGCTCTGATGATGCAAGAAGTGAGATTATTCGACTCATTTTTTACACATCCCATGCCTCTTTAGATAAAGGGAGCATTTTGATTACATTTCATTATTTTTATTTTTTTGTTTGTTAGGCTGTGTACTGATTTAGCATAAAAAGTATGATGATTTTATGTGTGGGTAAAATCTCAGCAGGACATATAAAATTAAAATAATATTAAATAGTAGGTATGGCACTCCCATTTATTCATTTTTTGTAAGCTATATTTCCAGAAAGATATCTGGACATCAGAGAAATAACTATGTATACCTAGCATGCTGTTTAACTCCTTTGAAGATCTAAAAATGAACATATTGTGACATATCAGAGCACATACATTGTTTGGGTTTCCATATAGAGGAAAAGTGAGTAAGATTGCAAAATCATAGATTCTTATGGTCTACACATAAGGTTTCTTTCATATCCAAGTGTACAGTCATCCTGTTTCCTTTTACCGAAAGCTAATGTAAGTTGCTTTGAAGCAGAAATGCAAACAGGCTTTTCATTATGGGACACTGTTTAACCTGAAAAGCCGTGGATCTTCGGAGCAACCGATGCTCTCCATGCATACTCATCGATTGCTGCATACTTGAGGGTTTATCATCTACACATCCACTTAATTTAAGTTGAAAATGTGGAAAATTGAGAGATCACAGGGAAAGTCGACTTTTTTAAATGATAATTGAAAGCATAAACATATATATTTATCAATTTACATTCTAACACTTTAATAACACGTCAATAAGAGCAGCTGTGCAGAACATTGGTGGTACTTAATATTTTACATTTTATTTAAATATTTGATGTAAAAGAGAAATATTAAAGAGAAGTGTAATGCAAAGCTTATGTTTAGCTTTTAAAAATGTATTTGCACTTTATTGCTGTCATATGTCACTGTATTCCTCTGTACTATCGTTGTATGTCACCATAAATTACTCATTGGGATGAGATTTGTAATTCTTTCTGTGGAGATGTGAGTAATGACCTGACAGTTAATTGCTGGAATGTTGCCTAGTTTGGGAATCAGTTAAACCCTGCTGAATTCTTCTGAGACCTGAAAATGATGACTCACAGGTTGGGTCAGGTTGCAGTCACTAAATTTGTGTGCTTGGGCAAAGTTGTTTTTCATGTGTTAATTCGTTGACATTACCTAGTAGTAACAGACCATAAAATAAATCATGTGAAGCTACACTTTTTATTTAGTCGATAAGTAATCATAAAATGGTATAATCGTAGTCTCTGCGGCTCAGTAACATCTGCTAAACTTAACAGCTTAGTGAGATCAGAGTCTGCATTTGGCTGGATGGATTTACTCACCTGCCTTAATTTTTGTTACACTACTGTAGCTATGTATTGCCATTTTGGCCATTGTGTCCTGCTTGGTTTATGAAAAGGTTCAGATGTTTTTCCCAGTTGTCTTTCCTGCATTGCCCAAACATCCTCGTTGAGTTTGGTTCTGGTAAGTTAAATTCTGATTTTGCCTGGGCCACCTGGTTTTTCACGCGCTCCTCTACATCTGTTGTAACAATTACTGGGTCCCAGGTGTTTCAGTATTTACTAAAATGTAATTTCTCCAAAATGGAACTTAATTCCATTCTCAAAGAATTTGTATCAGTTTTTCTTTCTTAATTTCAGATTTCAGAAGCATGGAGGTTTGGAATGTGTTTCCTGGGTTTCTGAATTTTGAAGTCACTGGTGACTAATTCATTTTCAAAACATAGCATATGAAGTTATTTAGGGCCCGATTTTCAGGTGTTGATACACGCCATGTGTGCTAAAATGTAAAAAAAAATGTCACCTCGAGATAATTCATCGATGCATATCTATTAACCTGGTGCACAAAGAAAAAAGGAAAGGTCTTAAAAAAGGAAAGAGACATGAAACGGGTCTAGCCTCTCATGTGTGCTGGAGAATTCATCCACTTTATCAACCTGTGCTGACTAGATCATTTAGACAGAAAGCTCATTCCAGATTCAAACCTGTTGGCAATTGTAATTGTAATTGTAATTGTATAAGCGTCAGTGGGTGAATGTAAGTGTGTGTATAAGCATCACTAAGGTAATAAAAGTGTGTATTAGTGTCTTTAGGGGAATGTAAGTACATGTTATAAGCATCACTATGGAAATAATAGTGCGTATTAGCTTCAGTAGGTAAATGCTAGTGTGTGTCTAAGCATCAGTATAATCAGTGCCTTTGTGCTCATAAGAGGGCAAATTAGAAATACCTGATTTAACCAGATTTATGAAACATATTAACAGCGCATTCAGAATATTAATTTAGCAGTATTCAGTATATTCGGAATTGGGTGGCTGTAAATGCTGTAATTTATATACCAGATGTGAATGGGTAACAATTGATTATGGAGGGAAGCAAAAGCAGGGTAAAACACAAAAGGAGAGGCAAATGAGAGTTTTGATCTGGTACAAATATTGGGAGATTTGCAAAGCAAGGGCTAGAAATGGGGTTCAGGGGAATGGAGACTACTTTGTAACTAAAACAATACAAGCAAAACAAACTATTAACAAAATAAAACATGGGTAGAATAAATCGGAGGGGAAAAGCCACAGAGCAAATGAACAATTTGCACCTATTTAAGATTTCATCAGACATTTAATTTGGCAACAAGTAGCTGTTATTACCGATGTGGTGAACTCAGATATTTTTCACTGTTTCTTCTATTAGATTCTTGATGAGCATGCTAGTTAGTAATTCTGGGTCCTTGCTGGCTTTTTCCTTGAAACCATTAAAGTCATATACTAGTCTAGTTATAACCACTTATTTAATCCAAATTTTGTGGGAGCACAGGTTGGATTACGGCAGCCACACCCTAAAGCCATGATGGACAGCAGACTTGAGAGGGAGGACCACGCCCTCTAATGAGAGCTCATTGCGCACCTGAGTGTGGTTTCACTAATGATAATCACACTCAGGTGCCAACAACAAAAGATTATTTTAAAAGATCCAGCTAAGCTGGCTCAAACGAGAGAAAAAAATAAAAATAAAAAAGGAATAATTTAACTAAAAGAGGCTGGATGTTTATTATTTACAAAGGTTTGTTCTTGCACTGAACACACCCTCGTGTGCTATACAGTCCCACTCAAAGACCTTTTCTTCTTGAAAAAGGTTATGTAAAAGGATACAGTGGGGAGAACAAGTATTTGATACACTGCCAATTTTGCAGGTTTTCCCACTTACAAAGCATGTAGAGGTCTAATTTTTATCATAGGTACACTTCAACTGTGAGAGACGGAATCTAAAACAAAAATCCAGAAAATCACATTGTATG